>JWHW01025278.1:6568-16624 GCA_000931545.1 Papilio glaucus | reverse complement strand
AAAAAAGAAAATACAAAGTATCAAAAATAAAGGCTTAATGATAATAATGGACTGAAAACCAGCAATAGGGAGTTGCAGTTCCTCTGGTGTAGTGGATGCTCAGGTGATCACTTGACGTCAGGTGACCTGCTCGTTTACCCCTTGTACAGTAAAAAGGCTAAGTTCTAATAAATTGCTTGTACTCATACATTGCCACGTTTGTTTTTGTGTCACGGATATAAGACATCATTGAAATCGAATGAACGAAATGGCTTATAAAATATTCAATATATGAATTCTTAATAATTCTGCACAAAGTATGATCCAATATATTACTCCAATATTTATCCTAACTAATATTATAAATGGGAATTTGTGGTGTTTGTTTGTTACGCTTTAACTCCTTTTATACTAGTACATAAAAACTTAATTTACAATAGGATGCCATTGTAATGTATCATGTATTGACACTAAAAAATTTTAAACAACAAAATCTTTTAAAAATAGCCAGGGTGCAAATGAAAACGAACGCGTGCGAAGTCGCGGGCAACAGCTAGTTTTGTTGTAAAAAAGTGTTTTGACCAACAGTATACATATGAAAGTGAATGTGAACAAAAAATAAATTCGCGTCTACTGTTACGCAATTAAAATCTTAATATGCACAAAAATCACAAACAAGTTGCTTAATTGTATTACTCTTTAACTTACTTTATATTAAATTTAATGACATAGGATGAAATTTAAGCCAAAAGATTGCTTACTTAACTGGTCCATTACGGATCTATAAATTTTGACCTCATAAAACTTTGACCTATAGAAACAGAACTCGCTGTATCAAAACGTGAACGTAGAATTTAAAAAGTAGTTCTACAGGGTGTTGCATAATTCGCCATTAATTGGTTGAATTTAGGTTGTTTGTCCGCGAGTTTCGTAATGATCATCAATTTTACTTCCTCCAATCATTTCTTCTTATATCCGACAAGGGTTATTAATACAGACTTTTAATGCCGTTGCGTAGTTATAAATGTATATTTTTTTGATAAATACACGAATCAGTGGTGACTGTACCTGTTATGCAAGTTGAAAGTTATTACTTTATAAGATCGTATGAATACTTAAGCAAATATTAATAAATTAATAGAACTTATAAATATAAATAAAGGGCAGGCCCAGATAAAAAAGCGAAAGTTGAATATTTTATATAAGAAAACATTGATCCAGCATTTAATGATTTGGTAGATATGTATGTTAGGTCGAATTTAATTACCAGCCGATAAAAGAAAATAACTGTATTAATTTACTTACATAGAAATAAAAAATATATTACCGGAAACAGACAATAGCCGCTTTAGTAGGTTATTACAAAATTCACGGTAGCCTGGCAACACTGATTGCCAGCCTACTTTTGTTTATGGTAACTCTTGCCACTTATGACACGGTGTCAGTTAATGCCACACATCTGTGACAGGTTGGGAAATATGTTGACTGTATCAAATCAACTTTCTGTTACAAAATACTGAAGGACGTTCACGACTTTCAACAATTTTTTACAAATAATATATCTTAAAACCATTTCAATAATATTTTAAGAGGGTTGTAGAGTAGTTAAATGGTTATTGTCTTCTATCTATCCCAAAAAAGAAACTGTTGATTTTTTTTATATAATAAAAATGTAACTGATCGCTGTCTGTACATGGAAGATATTTGAGAAAAACTATTATTGAGGGCCTTCATAAATTCAATAATACCCAAAACAATGGTTATTAGAATTTTTGTCTGTGCGTTTGTACGCGCTAATCTCAGAAACGGCTTAACCGATTTGGATGCGGTTTTCACTACTGTATTGTGGTAAGCTTCACTTAACATTTAGTTTTGTTTTATCTTAATCGGTGTATAAATAAAAAAGTTATAACAATTTAAAAACCATATCAAACATTTGTTCGATAGAAATGCTATAAAATCGAGTACTATTATATAGATTACTTTTATGTAGGTAATATCATTTCGTTTTAGTAAAATTGCAGGGCGGGTGCAACTGCGGGGAACAGCTAGTTTTAAATTAAAATATCTTTCCACCTGGAACCTACCGTATATAATAACCAAATTTCATTAAAACCGTTTTAGCGGTTTGAATAATTATTCACGAAAACGCAATAAATGATTCATACATTGAAAGTATTAATTACTTCATTCATAAATTCAGATTTATTGACAATTTATATACTATCTGATTTAAAGACAAGTTCATTGTAGCTACTAACGCATCGAAATCGATTTTTAAAGTTTTTGCATAGTTACATAAGAGAAAGTAGCTTAGTACCGCAATTGTGTGAATATAAATGGCGTCGCAAAAATGTTTAGATTCACTTGATTTTATCTTCGGCTTTTGGTATAGCAGTACTATACCTTTTTGTTATTATTATTTTTGTTATTACTTTATTCCCAAGGAGGGTTGGCGTCAGGCAGGCGGCCGGCCGTAAAAACTATAGCCAAAACCAGTATGAACTACAATCATACTGTGCCGACCTCACAAGAGTGGGAAAAGGGCAAGGAGATGATGATGATGATGATGACTACTATACCTTTTTGTATGTATTTAATAAGTATGTATGTATGTAGCAAAAGTGAGTGTCGGTGTTGGTAGAACTTATATCGATCAGATTAGTTGCTTACTAAAAAAGGGCGATATAAGGAGCACCCATAACCGACGAGCATGTATGCAGATGTATGTAGATGTATGAATGCCGAGGAAGCGCGAGAGGTGTGCCAGGATCGCGACAAATGGAAATCAATGATCCCTGCCTACCCCTCTGGGTTACGGGCGTGAACGCATATTTATTTTTAATAAGTATGTTAGTCGATACTAAATAAAAGGTATATAACAACCCGACAAAAAACTTTGGTGAAGAATATTGTTTCGAATCAAGAAAGTGTGTTCTTAAATATCAATAAGTTACGTAAGCGAGTGTCAGTGTAACATAAGGTCTGGTACTCACTACGAACTTTTCGCGGTGCGACGAATAAACGCAGCTTTGTAACAAAGAGTATGGAATTGCTTTGAGCCAAGCGACAAAATCACAGCAGCGGCAAAAAGTCTATGATAAATTCTAATCTGTTTGCTGCACGGTGGTTGAAAAAGACGTCGAATAAATTGTTTGTCCTTAAATACATGAAAGTAAGATAATAAAGCATTTAAACTTGAATTTTATTATGATAATTTTGTAACCGCATCACGTCGGTGCTGAGCATATGAATGAGCCAGGGTCAGTGATGTGGAATACTTTCTCGTTGAATGTATTGAAAACGCTGACATACAGATGATTGTGAAGTTAGATACAGAACATTCTAAGCTGCGGTTCCGTCGTTCAAACTGTAATTTGTAATGATTTTATCCGGGTCTAAATTTTTACGCTTATCTATCACATGTTTGTGGGTCTACTTGTTTCATTTTAAATACATTTAAATATTATTAATACCACCTACATAAGGTAGTGGATATCTCTATAATAAGCTATCTACGTCAACATCGCAAGCACAAGACCGGATCTCACTTGACTTCCAAGATAAACGATTTTCTTTCCTTTTCGGCCAGTTCAAAGAAACACTTTCGTGACATTTTATACCTTACGAATATTGAAGTAAAGGTTAATTTCACTTAATGACCTTAAATTGCTAATTTTATATTGAAATTTGCAATTCAATTTCACGAAAGGTATACAATACGTTTTTCGTAAAAAGAATCTCATTTATTTTTAACCTATTTCGGTAATCGAGACAGAAATTGATATAAGATTTTCATTGCGATTATTAGATATGTATACAGTGACTCATATACAAAGGGTGGTAAGTGTTTGCTTAAATATTACATAAATAAAGTAATGCAGACACATAGACAACTTAAGTTATGTGTGACAGCTCTGTTCGGATGTTGCGGGTCGTTCGCGCAGAGTCGGAGTCTAGTATTCACGTTTCCTAGTTCTAACCGCTAAGCAGTACTTGACGTGTGTTGTCGAGTGCATTCGAATAGAAAGCTAGACGCTATCTTCCTCATTGTATAGAGGTATTCAACGTTACAATTTGTTGGGAGTTACACTTTAATAACAGATTATTTTTATTCCTTTTTACTTAATTACTTCCTTAATATTTTACTTATTTAGCATTTAAGTAGTAACAGTCATTTCTTTTAAGATTTACTTGGTACAGATCCCCCGTAGTCCATAGGAGTTTTTTTAAATTGGTAACTCAATTAAAATGAACGATTCCTATACAATAAATTGTGTCATGGTGTCGAGTAAACTGTTCTATACCTTGTTTAATTGCGAGATATGATTGTTGTAAACAAACAAACGTCATTTACCATACATGGCGGCCATTACTCTTTTTATACTTTCTTGTTGTAATTTCGTGGAAATCGTGAGATAAAGTGAAGTGAAATTGTGTAATATGGTTAACTAATGTTTTTAAGGTTTTCGATAATATTTTGGAGTTTACGAATTTTAACGTAAATACCTTTGTTTAAAAAAAGTCCCATCTTGCTGTGAAACAAGGTATATATTTATATAGTCAAATGTCAACCGCAACAAGCTACAATAAAATAAAACGATGTTTTCTTTTCAAATCTATATAGTTATACTGTGCATCTATTTAAATATGGAACACTAAAAAACCAACAAGTAGAACGCGTGACGAAGCGATTACTCGACAACAGCTTCTGTTAGCGTGTTATTACATCAGTTAGCATTGTTGTTAAGTCTCGGACGTAACAGTGTACAGATACGAATCTCGTGCGAGTTCCTCACCAGGAAATAAACGTGTTTACTTTTCACTACAGGCACTTTTGTAGTTACAGTGACGTACAATTTGAATCTTGAATTCGATGATAATGATACGTGCTCATCCATTTAATCAAGTCCAAAAGACAGCAGGAAGGCTTTATTCCTGCCCTCATTTAGATAATTCCTGAAACGTTGATCAAATCGTCAGTGTGTCTTCCGGAAGTCTTTCGAAACTTTTGACTCCATATACACACACTTCTATATATTAGGTCAGGAAGAAGTCTTTTCGCATATATTATGTATAAACTTGTAATAAAATCTCGTTGGCTGTATTATTTGTGTCTGACTGGTTTTGATGACATTAAAAAGGTTAAATTGCGAAAAAAAAACTATGACGCTTATGGATCTAATGCAGAGTCAGTAAGACTAGCACAAAGTTGGTTTAAGCGTTTTCAATACGAGAACTTTGATATCAAAGATGCACCTCGCTCTGTTACGGAATAAATGGACGCCATTTTTGAAAAAAAAACCTTTAAACAAAAAACAAAACCGACTTCAAAAAACTTTATTAAAAAAGAAGAAATGCACTTAAAAGTATAAAATAATTTTACGCAATTAAATATAAGAATCAATTCTTAATTCATATTTATTTTTGGAGTCGGTGTCCTCCTCCTTTTTGAAGTCGGTTTAGTCGGTTTTGAAGTGGAACAAGGTTTACGACATAGTTGAAGCTCTTGTAACCACTAAACAGTTTTACCCATATCATAAAATCTGGGAACACAATAGTAAAGAAACTTTTTCCCCAACCTATTATAATATTATGAATAAACGGATATACCAAGTCAGACCAACCAGAGTGAGAACAGAATTTAAGATTCTAAGCACGTCGTGTCGCGTCAGCTGAGGTCACAGGTTACATAACGTCAAACAAAAGTGGGCCGAAGAAATCCGCTTTGTCACATCAGAATTTTTATTACTTACATCCGAAAAAGATTGCAAATTGAGTATTTTCAATAAAATAATATATCATCAATAATTAAGATCCTGCTTTCTCGAATCTGCTGTTATGCTATTTCCAAAATAACTTCTTGTATTATCATTAACTAGCGTCCCGACCCGGCTTCGCACTGGTTGTTGCTTTATAAATACTTTCATACCCTTACCATAAGACCTCTAACGGTTGAAGAAAAACATTTTTAGAGCTTGCCTTCAGAACGTGCAGACAATAGATATAGCCAGCCCAGTAGTTTAGTGAGTTAGTTTCTGCTTTTCTATGTAAAGATTTATGTTTTTTTGACAAATATTTAATATTTATTTCACTTTACGTTGGCAATTAGAAGGAATTACATTGTACTATTCGAAAAAGTTTATTTTGACTAACATAGCAAACTCGATTTTCCATTCCACTTGATTTCTGATGTAGTCTCTATCCGTAGTTAAACTACAATTTCTAAACTCCCCAGGACGGCGTTGTAAACATTGTTTATAAAATGACAACAATTTGTTACTTTTATGTTTAATTGATACAAATTCAAAAACACACTTTACAAACATGTTTTAGTTATTACAAGTATTCTTAAGATTGTGCTAGGAGACGATTGACACGACATGTCGAATGGCGGATACGGGCCTATCGAAATCTATTCGTTAAACCAGTTGCCTATTCGCTTCACTATCTACCATTTTCTTTTTGTTCGCTCTACGCCATGCTACTCTATATGCACATCTATCTAGCGCATCGCCTTTATACTACTGTTACTTATTTAGCACACCAAAGTTTGAACCAAATTTAAATTCATTACCATTTTCAACAATGCTGCATTCTGTGAGAGAGCTAGCTAGCTAGTTCTAGTTCATTATGTATTATTATCTATATCTATAGATAAATATAAAAGGCGATGTGTGTATATATGTATATTCGCTATAGCCTAAGTAACGGCTGAATCGATTCCGGTGACATTTTCAGGAAATCTTCAGATCGCTAGGCCATAGCGTGTGATCCTGTGTGAAGTTTGGTAACGATCGGATCAAAAAAATTAGTGCTACGTGAAGCAGGGGCGGATTATTAGTTATTCATAAAACAACAAATTCAATACAAAATTATGAATCCAATATTTCCTAGTTCTTAAGTACAGGATGCGCCACTTTCTATCGACAACCTTCCGCAACATATATTAGTGTCAACAGATGTCACTAATGTCGATAATTTGTCCGACGTATAGTACGGTAGTCAGAAAGCAAAACGGACTCACTTTCGATGTCCCGTGTTACGTCATGTGTCGACGGCCGCGAAGCCTTTCGTAGACGTCATATGACGCGGTGAGACGATAATGGAAAAATTATAGTGGCATTTTAGGCCTCATTATAAATAATTTACGTTTATAATTTGTGAGAATTAATCAATTTAAAATTAAATCCAGGCTTACATGGTAATTGATCTTGTTTTATTGACCGACCTAGTTACCTTTTTCACCTGAGTACTATAAAATAGCAATTGATCTTGGCAAACGAGACTTAATTCGACTTAAGCTTAATTTCTAATTAAATACGATCTTTGTTTAATCCATTGTAAATCCAGTGTATTTTATCCATTCGTGTTATCCAACACATCCATCGCAATATTCGAATTTGTTCCGCATGACAACACTTCGATCCATTCATTATTATCGGTCTTATGATGATCTGATAAATCTTTCCCTTTATTTTAAAGGGAACCAGTTCTACGCACGTTAGGCACGTGACCCGTTACAATTTCACCTACCCTGCATGTACTTAACAAACGTATCAAATATAAATAAAAGTACAACAACCAGTTAATTAAGTTCACAATTCTCGGTTATTTGTTCAGTGGATAAGTAGGCTATGGTAATGAAAATTTCACTTGGCTCCTACATGTTTTTATTATAAATCATTCTGTATCTATTTAAAACGTATAAACCTTCTGAAATAAGATGGAACCAACAATGATGGATGATGGATGATGGATCACAACGATGCAGTCAGTCAACGTATTTAAAATGAACGAACGATGCATTTACTTTAAACGCTTCAAAAGAAATTTGATATAACGTGCTCACTGGGATTTCAATCCCCGAGGCAAGTAATCAAGATTGTATAGGTAATGATATAGGTTTACACATTTTAATAAGAATAAAAAAGATATTTTAACAGTGGTAGAGCCCGCAACAACAACATCTCTTGTACGAATGGGCCGGCTCGACCGGTGAAATAGAAAGCAGGCGTGAAGTAGAAGTACTCTGCGTTTCGTCTGATGAGTGAGATGCCGGAGGCGCAAACCTAGTCCTCTTCCCTTGTTTTCTTTTCTCTCCTCTGTCCATTAAAGTTAGGCAGGCAACGCGTCTGGAACTCAGCTTGTTGCGTCTGGAACTAAGCTAGATGCCTATGGTGGTCATTTAATATCAGGTGACCCACTTGTTCTTTTGCCACCTTCTGTCATAAAAAATATTCAAATAGATACCATACTCAAATATTTGATAGTGTAAAGCAGCAACTACCTTGTAAGCTAGAATATGGATGACCTACGGGCACCTTTCTTTCTTTTAAAAATATTTTATCGCTAACTATTGAACAGAGCAACAAGTATGTTTAATTATCTTCTAAGGTAAACCTTATTATTGATGAGAAGTTTATATTTTCTTGTATGAGACTTTCCATTTATAAAAGTTTTGTTGCCGTTAACGGGAAGTTCATTTCTTAATACGTATATAAATAAAAATCAATGTTTGTATGTATGTGATGTTTATGGGTTCCTAAATCACTGATCAGATTGTGTTCGCAAAGGCTTGTGTTGTAAAAAATCTATGTAAATTAACTTTTTGCATAATATACTATATGTTTGAATCTATGCATATAGATACATGTAAGCTAAAATGCCTTCTAATAAGGTATTGACCGACTTTGTAATAGAATTTACAGAGACACGTCGAATATTAAACGTATGGAAAAAGATTGTAATTCTAGTTTAAGCAGGCATCGCTAGTAACCATCTTAAAGGAGAAACCAATAAGTCTTGTCATTTAAATGTTAACCAGAACTTACAGGCGCATCCGTGAAAGATACCAGTGTCGTTCTGCATTGAGCCTGAGCATCTACCAAGGAGTAAGCGTGCTACCTAATACGCCCATAATACAGGCCTTTCCTTCCTTTAGACATGAATAAAGCATCCTCCTTGATCACTGGTAAACCCAAAAGATTAACATACTTTTACTAATCTCTATTCTTTATTATCTCTTTGCAAGATTTTTTACTACAGATACAGAAATCAAAGAACAAAAAGTAAAATCAGAAATCCAATATGACACTAGGTTTTGACTCTGCAAATGCTGATTCGGTACTTGCAAATATTTTATTCTAAACATGTTAAAGTGGGAAATAATTATTATGTACTAGTAGTGTCACAGATAAAAAAAGAACATAAAGAATAAAGTCTAGACAATAGTCCGGACTAGTTCATTCTACGAATCAATTTTTATTTATTTTACAATTTTTGTTTTACCGAAATAGTGTCGATTGTAAACTCTCAAATATTTATAACTGTGCGGTAACCGCAAGTGGAAAGTAACTGCACATACAAGAATAAATAATACCTCACCTTATTACTGCTTAACAAGTCTTTTAAAACAAAATAAGCACAAAAAATGTTGTCTTTCACTTTTAAAGATCACCATGCGTAAAATGAAGACCTACAGAGTTTAAAAAATAATAATGAGTCTCACCTTTAATTTGCGTGTGTTAGTCATCCTGCTTGACAGTTTAACAGCGAAAGTCACTGACACGGTCCAACACAGCTATTTTTTTCCACACTAAACACTAATAGTAATAAAAATTAACACGTATAAAATAGTAATTAATTTTTTAAAAAGTATAAATATAATATGTTTGTCTATGCCTTTTAAAATGGCGTCGATTTGACAGAAAGGCGAATGGTTTACCGCCAAATTATGCTTCGTTAAACTTTCTCGCGCGTTTCCGAACGTGCGTCGTTTGCGCGGGCGCTGTCACTCTCGCCCCTCGGCGCCGCGCTTTTTTCTTTTATTTAAACATCAAATCCCCACTTTCTTGAAGATTGTGCATTATCGCATAACAGCATCAGGTGTTATCAAAACTTATTGAGGGCGTCCGCCGGACAGATGATCTCAGTATCGAGGTGCATTACGAAATCGTAATTCTATTTGTTGTTGCAAATTTGTGGAATAGAGATATAGAGGTTAGTGCTGTCAGACAGTCGTTAAATGTATAAGTGCAGTTATATAAACCAAATGCAGTTGTCTTATGAATTATT
>JWHW01025271.1:53818-70554 GCA_000931545.1 Papilio glaucus | reverse complement strand
CTGTAAAGTACTCGAAAGGTCGGGATACAAAGAAAGGGATAAAAAAACGCGATAGAATCCGTAAAATTATTTTTATTCCAATGTGTAGTATTCCCGTAAATATAAGAAATCATTACATTCTTGCTTCTTTTCCGTTCAGATATGTTTGCGCACCGATCCAGCGCCATCTATAAGTGATCTAATGAATAAGTATGCCATCTATTGTAGAGTAAATGCAACATACATTTATGTTCATTAATTTTTAAAGTTGTCACTAAAATCGCCCTTGCCCACATTTAGGTTTAATTTTAAGTTTAGTTTTAGTGAATTTATTGTATTTAATGTAATGTGAGCAATAAAGTGTTTATCTATCTATCCATCTATCTATCTAAAAATGTAAGCCGGTAATATTACCGAATTAATTTATAAAAACCAAGAAAAAAAACAAAGAAACTCACATTCGCCTTTACAATATTAGTAGGGATATCTGTAGGTATTATATACGTTTATACGATAAAGTTTTCCACTAGTGTTGTTAGTACAAACTTTTTCAATAACTGTTAAGCTAGACTAATCAAGAAGTATAATTAATTAAGCCGCACGATTACTACACGTGACTACTTTGATAACTTCAAAATTAACTTAAGTTTTCAATTAAGCTTAAAGAACTTAAGCTTAAGAAGCTTAAAGTACCATGCATTACCATTTAATTACATGGGATAAATAAAATTAAAAAAGCAGTGGACGCTCACGTTCGTGACCAAAATGATTAAAGATTGTTGATTTCCATCAGCATTTTTCTGGCAAACATCTCTCACTTCTACATCCGTACTACACTACGCTACGCACACGTGCTCGTCGGTTAATGTATTGAATATTAATTGAACACCCTTTCTTTAGTAAGTGTGTCAAGACGACCTTACCGATAATGCCATTCAATTTGCAACATATTTTTTTTTGTCACAACCATAAAGATACATGAATAAATAGGTCCATATGTATTATTCCATCCATCCATATCCATATTTATACATGAATTGTACACAAGATTAATATTCATTTTTTCCTCATTTTCATTAAAATTCATTTCATTAAAATTCCTCTCATGTGTAATCAGATCGTAGTATACTCTTCACATGTAGTCTACTTCATTTATATATCTTAATTTACGTTCAATTTTAAGATCCTTAAAAACATGAACCTACAGAAATGTAATAAGCAGATATTAAGATCGTATACGCTCTCAATGAATTACGTATATTAAATTAAATGTTACCCTCCAATTTAATTTTCTTGAACTTACTTGGACATGCAATTTTTTATTCTATTATGCATCTAATTGTAACATATATCTTACAATATTCAGTATGCTAATATTATACCGATAAAATGTTTGATTTTAAAAATTATTTTACCAATCGAAAGTTCTTCAATGAACCTACGATATATTTTTTATTATAGTATATATTATATATTATTGTTGTATATGAACACATACAATACTTCATACAGCTAGTAAAGGTACATCCTGGATTTGTTACAAAGAAGTTAAAAAATAGGTTAAGCGTAATTAAAATAATTTAGTTAATTTTTAAGCTAATGTATACATAGTATATGCTTATCTTTACAAACAAAAGTAAAGAAAAGTTATCTTTACAAATAAACACTAAGCTTATGAGAAGTTTCCGCAGTAAGACTGCTAACAGAATTTAAAACAAAGTATTTCGTAACTTAACGTCACTAAAGTACTTGCTTAACTAGAGTTACTGTAAGTAGAGAGTTTTAGGATTATTTTCCCACATAAAACGTAATTTTCAATGTATTTTATTACTTTAGGGATGAACAGTTATGACAAAGTACACGTGTATTTCATTGCACATAAACGAGTTGATTGCTGGACTTCTTACAAGTTATTTTGACAAAGTTACTTTGTATGTGATGTTCAATTAAAGGGACGAATGAAAAGTGAGTAAATGCGAATGTTGAGATAGAGCAATTTTACCAGTGGTAGAGCCTGCAATAACAACTTCTGTTGAACCGGCTCTTTCGGTGAAATACTACCTCTTAAAATACAGGCGTGAAGTAGATGCAAGCGTGCCTCTGCGTTTCGTCTGCTGAGTGTTAACTTTTCCTATCCCCTATTAGTATGGATAGGGTTCTAAGGGGATGAATATTTGACGAATAACAGTAATGCATATAGTAAAGTAGAATAAATAAATAATACGTTCAATTTACACATTTAAGAATAATAGTAATTTACTTTAACTAAGAATAATTGTTTTGTTAAAGGGGTTTATGTAAATCTTAATTATACATCTAACTGCCGTTTAATAATGTAGTCTAGACTAGAGTGTTAATTCGTCTAACTGCAACCTTGTCGAAACGAGAAGTGACTTCATTATAGGCACGTGACTCGAGTGCGAAACTCGTGACATTTACTTTGCTCATTGAAAATTAGCTCACGACAGAAATTTTCATACTAATCTGCTCTTATGGACTAATACTTGGAATTAATAATACTATAGTTTACTTAGAATTAATAATATAAATAGTCTTTGCTAAGCTTTAGTCAAAAGTATAACTTCCGAATGTTTGGCTTGGTTTACCAAATTACCCGTTATCAACTAAAATAAACGAGCTATGCCAAGGTTCTACTTTTCTATAGGGATTTGGAAACTTTCACATTTAATCAGATTATTTTTATTTCATAAATAACTTAATTCGTCTAATTTTCTTGTAAAACTTAATTTTACATACATAATTACGTACATTTTAGTTAAAACAAAATTTACTCCATAGTAAAAATATAAATTTATTTAATATAAAAACTGACAACAATACATTGTCACGACGAGCCTGAGGGTCGAGACGCCATTCTTCTTCATAATTCATACTAAGCAAGTGCTAAGTCTTTGGAAATCACTGCTAATGATTGTTGACTTTTTCCAAAGGAAACGCTAAAGTACTGTCTATATGGACATGTATATGAAGTATCAGTAGATTATCGTAATAATTTACGAATATATATATATTTTAACCATTGTCAACCAAGCTTTTTTTTGGTTGGAAAAAAAAAAGCTTGGTTGAAATGGTTCACGACAGTAGTCGAAGGGCGGATTCGCCCCTACGATCATGTTGTGCATGTTTCGCTGCTACGTACCGAATCGAAAAAGTACATATAAATAGCTTAGCCTCTGGGCCAGTATGTGCAGATGAATCGTTTTTCGAAACTTCACATTTAAAATTTATATTTATATTCTTATAATTTTTAAATGTGAAATTACCAAGTAAGTTTTATGAAAAATTGCCATTTCTATGACCACATTGTTTGTAAAAGCTTAACGTTTTAATATTTAGAAGTTTGACATTTGTTTTCAAGTTATAATTTTTTACTTAATTAAGTAGACCACAATTCTGTTGGTACGTTTACGAGTAAACATCCAATTAGAACAAAACGACTTTGAAACTTTCCTAACTTATGTATGTTTTCGAACAAAACCACATAACAAAATACGATCGACATAAATAATAGAATACATAAACAAATTGGTTGCGAACGAATCTTTATAAATCAAAGTGGCTTCGATAGTTGTTGCTAAGTTTGAATTCTTGCTTTATTACTCTATGTACAAATAACTTAAAACATAACTCAAAGTTAATGATATTAATGTCCTAGATAAATGCAATTACTTTTTGTGTGGAACATATTTATGTATTCAATCTATTGTCATTATCAAATTTATTTTCAAACCGAAAAAATCAGAATATAAATCTAGTAAGTGTTATTTGCGGTAGTACGCGGTCGGGTATCATCTATATATATGAACTTATATTCTTTTTAAAATAAATGTGCTAAAAGAGGGGTAGACAGTGATTACAGATTTCCCTTCGACATGATAAGGCACTCATTTCTCTCGTACATCTTCATGTCTTTCCTACACAAAACAGACAGACAGACAGTAAATCCGTATCTCTTAGATCTGAGAAAGTAATCTTGAGAATGTTTATGGATAGTGCAGACAAAGATGGAGCATCCGACACCCAATAGTGAAGCCACCTTAAGTAGAAGAAGCTCCCTTCGTAAAATCCAGCTCAGTCATTAGTTTCCTACCTCACGAATAATAAAACTCCGTGTTTGTAATTTAAAAAATTACCGTATGTGCTATTAAATCGTGTAAAAACGACACCTCAAAGAAAGATTAGTGTACTAGTGTATTATTTTGTGATTTTATACACAACTAAATATAAAATATTAACAATAACAATGCGATGCCATAACATGTTATAAGAATTGTCAACTACATTACAAAATTATATGAACCCCAAAAATACAACGAAATATAAAAGACGATGCATTTAAAGTATTGTTTAAATGTGTTTTGTAATATTTTTTGATTATAACTTGTATTTATATAATGTAAAATACGCCGATAAACGTTCGCACCAAATTACAAAATCGTACACAAAGTGAAAATTCGGGTTAAAAATCATTTATAATAACGGTTGCCTTAGTAATCTTATATGGTTGCTAACAATTTTTTGACATATTTTACCTATAATTACAAATTATTACGGTAACTTAGGTAAAAAAAATACAGATCAATTAAGAACCTCCACCTTTTTGAAGTTGGTTAAAAAAAGAAGACGAATGAAGATGCGGGTAACAGCAAGTAATAAAAAAATAATTAATATTTTATTTTTTATAACATTATCTTAGTATTTTAGTTAAAACTTGATTATGGTTAACGCTCTACTAACACTACATTAGTACAGCTTAGTTTCATCTGAAAACGTGACTTGAATACATGAAAGTATAACGCAGTGCTAACAGTACTTATAAGCATTAAAATGTTTGATTCTAATTAATTTAACGAAGCAATTTTTTATTAAGAAATACAAATAATTGCTTTAAGTCATTAAAAATAAACACGTCATATTCATATCAAACGAGTAAAGGAACTTAAAAATAGAAAAGTTTTTTAATAAACCATTTTCTTTTTTGAGTCCAGCAGCTTTTTATAAAATTTGATTTCTCTTACTGTTTGTTACAGATGAAAATGTATTTTAAAAATATGTGTTATGGAAATACTTCCATTAAAAAAGATTGTTAAAGTTGGAAAAACAACTATTGTTAGGAATAAGACATTACAACTCTTAATCAAATCTTAAAAGAACAAAATTTAAAAAAAAAACTTATTTTAACTATATAACGAAAGGAATATTCATTGAATATCAACGATATAGCCACTTATAAATACAGATAATAACATAGGTGGATGTTATTATCTGTATATCTATAAATAATACAAAAAATATCTAACACTGTATTTAGAGGTTATATTTTGCTAAACCACCACATAATTTCATGAAAACAAAACTGCACTCACCGCAGCTTTAAATAAAGCTGAGCATTATTATGATAGACGATGTAGCGCCCAATAAAGAAGACATTGATACGAATCATTCATTAAATTTTAAATCTATTTTTTTTAAACCCAGCTCTGGAAAAAGAGTAAGAAATGAAATTATCAAAATATTTTAAATTCATATTAGAGTTGGAGCATTGCCTAAAAGCGCTATCACTACGTCGCTACGACTCGTAGCAAATCTACGAAAACTGAAATTATTGTCTTCAACTACATGTAAGTACATTGAAACCAACGACTTGAAAATGAGCCAGTGAAGTAAGTAGCTAAGTTAGTTTTAAGAAGCTTTTTACTTAAAGGTTACAATATTTTTGTGACGGTGTCTTCTTTATATTTCTTCCTACAAATCTGAACCACGGTAGCCTCCCTCAATTATAGTCAATATAACATAGGTTTATTTATTAATTTTAAATATACGAGTTGATATTACTTCATATATCTATTTTAGAACGGTTCATTGTAATACCACAAATATTACTTTCAATTAAATTTTAATTTTGTTGTTATTACTGCTTGGCCGTCTTAGTACTCGAAAAATACATAATAATAAAAAAAATATTAGTGTT
This sequence comes from Papilio glaucus, assembly GCA_000931545.1. Lineage (NCBI taxonomy): Eukaryota > Metazoa > Arthropoda > Insecta > Lepidoptera > Papilionidae > Papilio > Papilio glaucus. Next base: position 64,583 of record JWHW01025271.1, on the reverse strand, counting down.
ATCCTGAACTGTTAAAAACTCCAAGAGAATAGAATGCAGGCGTATAAAAAGGGACAAGGCCTTTTAAAACTTTTCTTTTGTAATGGCGACGTGCGGATGGCGTTAGAATGTTTCTAAAAAGCTTTCGAGTTTAAGTTAATACTTCCTAATGTGCCGTGACGTCGTTGTTCCGAAAATGAAAGTACCAGTTGCTCGGAACAGCAAACTTCAGGCAATACGAAAAATATTTTACTTTGCAATGGTTCTTTAAATTATTTATTATACAAAGGCAAATATTATACAGTCGTGGATATCTCAAACAGCTTGATGTAACGAGATTTCGATTTCGGATTCCTTTCCCTAAAGAAGCTCAGTGTCTTTGTGATATAACAAATACAGTAAAATAGCACATGTTACGCCAATTTGTTTGATAGGCGTGAAAAGAATCTATTTTTGTGTATTTATTTTTCATCAATGTATTTTTCTAACGGACGAACGTGTTTCAGTTGTGTGTACGAGCACAAGGTCCAACCGTGACGATTTGGAATGTGAGATAGATTTGTGTGTAATGTTCTCGAAAACGTTCAAGAGATTGCGTTGTTGATTTAAATTATGTGTAAAATTCGACTTTGGCTTTTTATTCTACATAGCTTAATTCCTTAAGTTGCAAAAGGTGAAACAATAAGGTTGGCTTCAATTGTTTAGGACCTATTAAATTTGCAAGTCTTTTTGTTGTACAGAAATAAAATTTATTCATTTATTTCTTACTTATGTTTCCTGCCTTTCGAGGTCACAATCTAGTTTGTAGTGACACAGATGAAAACAACGCTGTATTAGTATAAATAACAATAAATAATTCTCAACATATTACTCTGTAGCGAGAATGTTGAGAATCTATTACGTACAAAGTACACGCCCACCCGTTTGTTCGGGGCCTCTGTTTGTTCACGTTAACAGAAGGCAATAAATAAAATTTCGATCAATATACGTCGAAACTTATCACTGCCATGAATAATGGAGATGTTATCGTACAAATATTTCCATCAAAAGCTCCATGTGTACCTTTCTTTTATTTAATCAATTTGATACTTCGAAAACTAATAATATTCGCAAGAAAGTAATATTTTATATTTATCCTGGTATGTTAAAGGAACGGTTGAAAAAAGAGTGCATGCGGCAGAAGCACAAATGTTGAGATAGAGTACGAAACGAGTATATTAAGGCAAGCTTGAAATTAGCACCGAAAGTAGAAAAGTTAAGGACCAAAGAATAGCATGGTATTGGGCACGTTATGGAAAAGGAAGAATGGTATGTTGCAAGAGTTTCAGATATGAATGTGGAGGGGATATATCGGTAGGGGTAGGCTTAAGAAAATATGGATGGATTGTGTGAAAGGTGACATGATTTAGAAAGGTGTGACAACTAAAATGACGAGTGATACATCGATGTGGAAGTTGAAATCGTGCTATGCCGACCTCACATAAAGCGGGAAAAGGCAGGAGAAATCATCATCTCCTGCCTTTTTAACATAACTTAAGGCACAATTCCTGAAGGATTATTAATTGCCAAATACTTCGAACTCACTGATAAGCACATACGAGTATAAGTCTTAAGTTCAAGGTCACAATGCACTTATGTGTTCATTTAACTATCATCAAATTCGCATTAATTCCAAGTAGTTACAAACCCACGTTCTTACTTAAGTAATGAATCTTCAGGAGCGATGTTCTACGATAATAAATTACTTCGTTTTTAATTTATATCAGCGTATACGTGAACCGTACCGGATTAAGCACATAATGCGAGCTGAGTACGGTAATGAGGCAACATTTTGCTCTTGAATTTATGTATCTGTATTTAATCTACATATATTTTGTTGTAAGGACATCATTCATGCGGCCTTTGTAGAAATAACGAATTATTTTTGTTTTCTCTTCTAACAAACTAGAGTGGTGCGGTGGCCTTCGCCTCGGACTAGTCTCCACTCTCTTCGATCCCGCGCCAACTCTCGCCAGTTTCAAGTTTTTGGTTCTAGTATATGATTTTTTTAAATGATTGATTTAATTTTAAACATGTATTATGTCTGTATTTTTCAAACATAACATATTGTAGAAATTTTCTTTGAATTGATTTTATTATAACTTTTTTTGTCTAAATATATATTTTCAAAACTTAACTTAATAAATAAAGAGGACTTCAACAGGACTACGACGATGTATTCCTGAGGAAATATAAAAAGTTTGCCAACGGGCAAATTATCTTCTCAGTTCTGAGACAAATAAAGGAGAACGCAATTTACCGCCATTTGCCGCTAGCGGACCGATCATGATTTATTAGTATGGACTGACAGTTCATTTTCTTAGCTTTTGTTTGGATTCATTACAGAGTTTAATGATAATATTAGTTCATGATTTTTTTTATATACAAATAATTATGGTCACAGTTACAAACTTACTTACTTACTTACTTATTCGCAAACGTAAAGTAACACGTATAAGTTGTTGAGTTGTGCACGTATAAGTGACTAACTGAGTAAATAAATAAAATACTATAGGCACCGGATACACCAAACAAAAACTATGTATGTAACAGTCACAGTGCATACTGTAAGACGTGTGATATGAAACAACATCATGGCCGAGATAAATAGACGTTACTTGGCCAAAGCTTAGCCAAATCGTGGTTAGCGAAGTTCTAAGCATGTCATTCATCTAATAGACAGTACAGAAACTCAACTTATGGCTTAACAAATACTTCGCTTAGCAATAGTATCGATTTTCGAGGACTTGCTAAGTATGAATTTGACGGCTTGGCTTGACAATGTCTTGTTATTTGTCAGAGTGAATTGAATTAGTTCAAATTTATATTTTATTGTAGAGTATTTTTTTTTTTCAAATATAATGTACATAATTAATTATGTGGTTATTTGGTTATTCAAATAATTATATAAAATTAGTTTAACAAGGAAATAAGTCGAATTTTCTGATTTATGACATAAATAAATCTTCGGCTTAGCTCGTGCTCGTTTATTTTAGTTGGTAACGGGTACTTTAATAAGTCCAAGTCAAAGTCGTGCTTAGACGACTCTCTTCCCCAAGTTTTTGAATTGGAATTTTCACAATTTAATTCAATTTAACAGCTTAACTAACGTATGTGTGTTTCGATTAAGGATCGACAAGTTTCGAGCCTGGCGATTAATTTAAATATGTACATCTCACAAAAGCTTTAACAATTTAGTTCTGTTGAAAACTTACAGACTTCATTTTTTCCTATCGCTGACGATTACACGATTTACGTTTGTCTACATATGTTTGGATTGTATTTAATGGATCGTATCTAAGGTAGAAGGTAAAATAAATATCGACTGACCGACCTACAAACCCCTTATTCCTTAGTCATGGCCGTTTATTTCGATGTGGGTTACTTTAACGGACTCTATGTATATTAAAGGAATCGTAAATAAACATAGAGGCGTGCATTACCTGTAAATCTTATCGATGTAAAAAAACAACTAGTTTGGTGCCCGCAGCTTCGCGCGGCTTCCTTTCTAATTTTTCTAGTATTTTTGTAACATCGTTCCGGGTATACCTTTAATTTACGATTATAAGGTAAAGTAAGTATAAATAGTAAATGATTTTTTCTTCTTGATATTCTTTGCAAACGAATTACCTGATCCAACTAGTTTAAAATAAGTACTATGTCAACAAACGAATATCAAATTTGTATTATACACAACTGTGACAGGGTTTACAAATTAATTAAATTCGAGAAACTACTTATATCGGTAAAAAAGGGGCACTAAATATTGTCTAATTACTTCTTGATTTTTATGTTGCTTGTTAAATTTTACATGTAGGCTACCTTTCGTCTCTTCCTACTTTCTTTATTTACTTAATTAATAAAGCAATAAGGAACGTTAGCTAAGTAACTTACACCTAAAAGCCTAATTTCGAATGAACAAACAATGTAAATTATACTTGGCAAGCATTCGAGACACGTTTACATAATGACGTTTCCTTCAACTGACGAGGTTGTAACAATATATTAGTTACTTAAGAATGAAGTTTCTTACCTCTTTGGTTAATCAATCATCAAATTCCCAAAATAAAACATGTAAATATGATAATAAATGAGTGCACAGGTCGTGTAACTCTACCCAAATAGTCGCGTATTCGTAGTAAAGAAGTAAAATATAGGTTACGGTGTATTGCTAGGGTAAATATTTGCTAAGGGCTGGTCAATGATAAGCACTAGAGCTCAACACTCTAATTGTCAACAACAACAAAAACAAAACAAATCTCATTGTAAGGTTTGTAAGAGACGGAATTTTTATACGCCATGCTCACGGGCTGAACCCGTATGAATTAACAAAGTTATACGAGTAAGAACGTCAACATGGAAGGATAAGCTTTTGCTACAAGCTTTTTTCACACTTTTTAAAAGCTCCAGTTGATAGTTCTCAATTCTAGTAATAATATAATTAATATTTCATATAAGAAACAATGACAATCTAACTTAAAGTTATGGCTCCATACGGTACAAACAAATATAAACATTTAATAAACAACACATGGAGAATTTTTATTGTTTAGTTATGTCCTATCTATGATGTTTCATTACTCTCCCCGATGCAGTAATTTGAGAGTTACGCAAACATTGACTTAGGACAGAGCCAATATCCGAACAATTTTTATGAAGGAACAGTCGTTAAAGAATTTCGCTTCGAAATTTCATAAACATTTTATGCCTTTAAAAAGGGAACGTGAAAAAAGTGTGAAAAGGTTAACACTAAACTTGTTCCACTAATAAGGTGGAATTTTGGAAAAGTGTTACCACGCCAAGATGCCAAGAAATTCAAAAAATAATTAAGTAATAATAATAAGGGACGTGGGCGTCCCTGTATTTCACTTTTAACCAATTTAACCAAAACCACAAATATATTTGTCATATACATAACCTTATTTTTTTTCCAATATTCCAAAGAATTAATAACCAACGTCGATGTTGTTTAGTTTTGGGGGTCGATCATCACACCTTTGAATAATCGCTTGTTCAAATAGACTTGTATATACTGCATTACAGTAAAAGCACAATTTATGCAGCCACTACTTTATGCGGCGTTGACCTCTCGAACATAAGAAAGTATTAAAGTCATATTATGAGCCGTACACATCTTAACGTCGTCAACACGTCCGCGCTACAAAGGAAAACTTTTAAAGCCCCTTCTAGTGGCCTTTTTTGCCCTGCAAAGTACTTACACGGGCTTTAAGAGTAACAATCATATAGCACGTTGCAGCCTCCCAACTATAACGACTGTAGGAAGTAAAGTCAAAAGCACTCAGGGTTAGTAGGCACGTGCATGTTTTTATTGATCTAAAAATATTGCTCAGATTTATATGTATGGTAGAAATGTAATCTTTCTTTGAGACTTTGTTTTAGAATTTTACGATTTAAACTCATGTTAATTACTTAATGGGACTTAAATTCCTGTAATTGATTTGCAAATCATAACAATAGGTGTCGCATGTAAAAAAAATCCATGACCTGAGTTTTTATATTACCTCAATTTATGATGTTTTTAATAATGTACATTTGACTGATCTCGTTTGTGCTGAGATTATTCTAATAATTAAAATGTCGCTCTTGAATTACAGCGCTTTAGCGCTTTACGAATACATTTCTTAAAACCGGTGCACTAAATTACTTTCCAAACTTGAATAAAACTGTTAAAACTTTCAAAAAGTAAAAATAACTGTAGTTCTATTTTATTTCATCTGAAAATTATTTTAAAATCGATTATTATAGGGTTCAAAAGATACAAGGGTATACATACATATAATTAAACAAGATTATTTCTGTTTGTTTAGTTTTCACCTTTTTTAAAAAAAGGAAACTTAGTGACATAATTGTGTAATACATTCTAAACTTTAATGGCTATAACACTATGGGTAATGCAATTTTATTGCAAAATTGACACAGTCTGCTTTTTCACGCTGAACAAATTTTACTATCAATTTTCCTTTTTCTGTTTATCTCCTATGTCCATAAAAGGTAGGCAACGTATCTGCAACTTATTAGGTTCTTGCAGAGTCCTAAGGGTAATGGTCACTTGATATCGTGTGAACCGCGGTCGGTTGCCTAAAAAAATCATTATCATGTCGTTATATGTAGATCTTACGTTCGACAAAGATATGGGCTTCGTAAAAATACAACTCGAAGAGGTCGAAATTACTAAACAGGACAAATGTTATCTGAGAAGACAACAGTAATAGCGAGTGTACAAACATTTTTGAATGTGGGAGAAGCGTATCCGAAAAAAAAGCAGTTCTAAAATAGAATCAGTCGCCCGTCGTTCCCTGACTGTAGTTTTTTAATTGTTTTAACTTATTATTGTATTTAAATGTTTTATTCTTAAATACTATGAGACGGTGAAACCTCAAACAATATCAAGATAAATTAATTTAAGCAATAATACGGAATGTGAAACTCAGACACATCGTAGCTGTCAGGCTTTTACAACTCCTTGAACATTTTCCACATAATTAGAATTCGGCGAATACATTTCGTTCATGCTAAATATAATTTTACGTTTTCGTTGGTTGAAATACATTCAACGTACATTCATTGGTGCCGTGATCACTTATATTAGACAACGAGTAGCTCGTTTGCTTCCTTATGCTATAAAAAAGCATAATATTCAACATAAATGTACTTCATGTTTCGTACCGATTTATAGGGTCGATTTGGGAAGAATCGTCTAAATTAATCACAATTAAAGATGCTCCTAACCGACAATCGTTAGATGCAAGGACCCGTATCTCGGAACTGTGGGAACTAGAATTCCCTGACTTCGCTGTGCCGTATACCGTATATATGCCGTAACTTTTACTGGCTTACGACATCATAATGAATATAATTCCGAAAAGATATGAATATAACGGAGTATGGCGCCAAAGAAGTTCGTGAATATGCTTCCGCCATTTACCTGTATGATAATTTTTGAATTCAACACATCATGAATTTTACTAGCGTTTATAAACCATGCAAAAAGATAAATTAAGAACATTATCGTTTACTCCACCATAGAAGTGACGTTATTTTTAGGTAAGATATTATATTGAGTAATGTAATATTAAAACTGACAAGCCAGAACACAGATAATCGTTTGGACTATAATATGGCGAATGTAATTCCAATTTTGCCACTTCACAGATAAGTTAATCTAAGTATAACTTTTTTAATTATTGCCGCTGATACATTGGTGATTACTTAACATTAAGTCCTTAATTTAACGTAGGCGGTTCTGCGGTTGTGTGCGAGAGCGTACCAGTAGCCTCGCTGACATTCGCTGGAAGAACATTGTAAAGTTTTAGTCTGTGCGAGTCCGAGATAATCGGTACATGCCTCTGCAAGGGTGGATATGCGCAAGCATTTCCTCACATTAAAATGTCCACCGTTTGCTCACTATTAACATAGAAACGGTCGAACTTATGTCTAAGGTAAATATCGAAGCATAATCTCCCACTTTTAAAAGACCCGAGAAAACTTCGATGTGTGTCTAAAACTGTTATTCCTATCTTGTTTTCTTTGACAGCAAAGCACGCGATAAATCTTTATCGCGCTACTAGCATACTGCATTAGACACGGGAACTCGTCTATTTCCCAGCAAAATACTATTACTGAAAACAGATTGTTCTTCACTTCCGACATTGATAAAGAAAAGCTATTTTCTGTTTATTTACTTCATAAAACACATATACATAATTGGTATGGAGCAGTGGCGCAAACCCGCAGGATTTTAATAGCTAGTCGCTCAATGGATATAGTATTAGTATTTATACTTATTTTCTAATCTTCTAGATATCTTATTAAAAATTAACCTGATAGTCTTATCTGAGAAAACTGAAACAAACCTATTGTTTAAATTTCCTATGATAAAAAGGCTAATTTTAAAATGTTTTTACATTTTTTTGGATGTTTTATAACATTTTCGAGGGTTCTGTTCAGGTCATTGTGCAGTTTCGGTAGGAAGTACTCCCAAGTACGCTTTCCGTAAGCATTATTATATAGAGGTAATTCATGTTTAGGTAAGTATGATAGACTACGTAACTGACTAGATCTTTGTTTTAGTTTTAATAGAGGTAAGTTGTTTATTTTATCACAAATTGTATATAACTGTATATTTTTATGTACATCTATAATTTTACAAAAGTTTAAATATGTCAAGATAACTTTTGTAGTTGTAGCGCTGTGACCTTTGTAAGATTTTATAGGTCAAAGTCTTGGTCAAAAATATTTAGTGTATTATCTAAATATGAAGGTGATAATACCATCGTACAGTTGCTTAACGTAATAAAGAAAATTATATTACAGAATTCCAAATATCATCGTATGGGAGAATTCAAGTGAAAATACCGATACAATACTTATGTTTAATGAAATGAAATCATAACGCAACAATGATTTTCACGAACAAACAATTTCATGTGTGAAAATCAAAATCAAATACAGGATCAATTCCAGGAATGTTGCTGTAATTTGTTTATTTGTGTTATTAGAATATTTTTATAAAGTAATTTTAATTTATTTGTTAATTTAAAATGATCTAATTCTTTCGTGAATAATAATTCTTAAGCAACGTTCGTATTTGTTCGTATCGATTGTCCAACTTCTGCAATAAAACCTCATTCGACTCAATATTTTAGTCGGCAAGATTAATTTTATCGTTTTCTTGACTGCGTTATAACTTGATGTTAAATTATGGAAAACAATATAAACTTTCCTCTCTTACTTACAATACATTGTAAGAGGCGTTACAACGCAAGCGACCATTTAACTTGTTTTAAAATTCTGCAAGTTTGAAAATTATAACTGTAAAAATATAATCTTTTACGATCACAACCGATTTCCACACGATATTTTCCTTCATCATTTTTGAAGAAGTGGTGATTAAATAACTTACACAAAGTAAAGCGTCTACCGGGGTTCGAACCTGAGATCTACAGTACGTAAGTCGGGGCTTAAATCACTGGGCCACCACTGCTCGCACTCGCACATGAAGCACCTACTACAAAATAATTCAAGGTAATGAAGATTTTATGCTGAGAAGTTTTCCATCGCCGCATAGGTAATTAGCATTTTAATTACATATATACGATGCATGTGATACTTTTTATGAGAGACTCTAGTGGTGCCGTGGATGCCGGTGTCCGAACGTTACGAACCAACAATGGACAAAAAGGTCAACTTTTTACATTAGCTAGTTATGTAGTAATATTTTTCGAGTTTGGATATTACATTAAAATAATTTTGTCAATTCATAATCATCATCTTCATTTGCGAAAATACATCCGCCATGAATAGCCAGAAATTTCCTTAACACCCAATGGACTCTCGCAACCTTCCCAGATCGTCGGTCCAGGTCCCACCCAAACTGCAACGTTGCGTATGTTATCACCACTTTGCCACTTTTCATTTAAATGTATTAAACTCACGATAAATTATCGCTTACACATTTAATTCTTTAGTAGAAGTTTCCTAAATCGGTTCAATCGATTGAAATTTCCTTCTAAGCGAATGACAACAAATTAAGTTACTCGGTAATGCCCCTGAGGCCCTAATAGCGCGATTACCCGCTATCGCGTTAAACCCCGTTGCCCTCGGGAGACATTTTAAGATATTATGTAATGACGACCTTTTTTATTAGCTTTATGCATAGGATAACAACAACCTTATTTTACAAAACATTATTATTAGAACATTAAACAGTATACGTATTTTGAGATATTGGTCTTACATTAAAAATATAATTAAGAGTATTGTTTTTTTTTTTTACAATGACGGAATAAAATAGTAATTAAAAAGAGGAATAAACCATTGATAGAAAGGGGAGAAACTCTCAAAACCGGCAAAAGTGACTGTAACATTCACACATGTCAAATGGTGTAAAAAGGAAAGCGTAATTGACATAATAAGGAAAAAGAGGACAACTAGTGTTTGTCACTTAAGCGTGACACACATGACGTAAGCTATAGAAACAGCGTCCCAATTAGGACACTTTCGAGTCTTCACTTTTCGAGCGCTAATAGTATATCTGCTACATTTTGTAGTAAATAACATTGAAATAACCTAAGTTACATTACAAATAAAACAAAATAAGTAATATTGCCTCCAACCACTTCATAAAGCCGATTGAATCAGACAAAGGTTCTAAAAGTCTCTGACCCCCATGTCAGAGGAATAAAACCTCTTGCCAATAAAAAAAAAACCTAAGTTACACGAACTGTAACAAAAACGAATATAAACTGTTTCGAAAACACTGACAATTGTTTTTGTCATATTAATGTAGGAGTGAGACCAGTCGTATTTCAATCTCTTCTGACACTGTCAATTAAACTGCCTTATAAAATGGAGTACACAACTTCATAGTTATCAGCGTCGTCCAATTGACAGGGCCCACAGATTAACGTGACTTTTGAAACAATGTAACGATTAATAAAACTAAAATTGTATTCACTATCAAGATTTGAATATTGTGATGAAGTTCATAACTTAATAGCTGTAGTATTTTTAGCCAAATGATCGTTGGTTGTTGACAATTACTATTATATAGGGCGGCCATAAAAAAGTTTAAGCGGCCAAATTTGGCAGCTGGTATAGATAGAGTGCCAGTTGACCACCCATGAAATGAGTATTTATTCTTTTTATTTCGCCGTAAATACTTCTTCATTTTAGGGTAACGTTGTTTAGAAAATTATATTGAAAAATAACGACTAAATTTCTTTGT
>JWHW01025271.1:27260-52117 GCA_000931545.1 Papilio glaucus | reverse complement strand
GCTATAGATAGAGTGCCAGTTGACCACCCATGAAATGAGTATTTATTCTTTTTATTTCGCGGTGAATACTTTTTCATTTTAGGGAAACGTTGTTTAGTAAATTATATTGAAAAATAACGACTAAATTTCTTTATACCTTTAGTTTGAAAATGCCTCTCACCCATCATCAAAGTCAGTCCCCTGCTAGATAAAGGCATTCCCAATACATCTCTACCATAAAATAGCTTAATATGAGACGTATTGAAATCAAATCAACGTCACTTTATTTATTCTAAATTTAAGGGATCGAGCTGTCACAATTGTAAATAATGTATGACATTTCGTGAACTTGAATAAATATAAATAAAAATTCAATTTTTCTGAAAACAAATTAAATCAAAATTTAAAAAAAACATGGACGGACAGCATTAATAATATATTAACTATATATTCCTTGAATATTAAATGGCTTATAAATCCATTAATTTACTCTTATTAATTTCTGGACAATTTTAGTTTGCAAATCGGTAAACAAGATGGTCGACAGCGATGGCTACGGTATGATATTCCTTTAATTAGATTAATATAAATCATAACAATCGCTGAAGAATGTTTATAAGAATCAAGTAAGAATCATTAATAAAATCTAGAATCATTCCGCTCACAAAACAATTGGCGATATTACACTGATAAACGAACTCATCCAACCCGGGTAGATGGAATTTAACATGGCTGGAGGACGTCGAAAGGGACCTAAAAGATTTCGACTTCAAAGGCTAGAAACAAAAAGTCCAAACATAATGATGATAAAGATAGATGGAATTTGGGTAAATTTATTCCACCAGGCCTGGGCCTGCCCTACCTCTAGTGCCTTAGATGATGATAGTACTTCATCAATTAGAAGCTTCTGTAGGAAGCTAAAGGCTAAAGGCCATAAAATAAAAAATAAAAAAAATAATAGGTTTGCTTACGGTAAAGTGTTGGTTTTTCAGAACGAGATGAATTAGACGACATCATTGATGGAAGTGGTAGTGAAACCTCAATGTCGAGATCGACGACAGCCTCGAGTATCGCATCGAATATGTTCGATAAATACAAGTTTGTTCTCGAACTCCACGATTTACAGAAAGAAGAACTAGCGTTGGAAAAGCGACCTGATTCGAGGGTTAAAAAGTTTAAGAAGAAAACCAAAGGACAGGCTTTTACCAAGAAATCTGAGAGTAGCGATTCCAGTGAAAGCGACGATGATTATTCGCTTACACCGACACATGCATCTAAGGAACAGTTCTTTGACGCACACGAGAGCTATTACGGTCTTCCTGGTATATTTTAATTATTAAAATGATGACAATCATCAATCAAAATAATTCAATAACACGCATACATTTTAGGCAATTATTTTGTTCGACCATCAACAAAAATATCTAGTGCAGTCAACAACGCATGACTATTTGCACATTCTCGTCAGTCTTTTACAATGGCATTTACATCATTAGGTTTTAGAATGACAAGTTAATGCGTGAATTTGAATGACAAATAAAATGAATGAGGAATAGGTACAGTAGTAAGGAGTCCGAACGTGTCTATGAAAGGAACAATACACAATGTTGTACTAGTCCCCACTTTAATGTATGGAAGTGAGAGCTGGGTTTGGCAGGAAAAGCATGCTAGTAAAGTTAATGCCGTTGAATACCGCTCCTTAAAAAGTATGTTAGGTTTTGAAAGATGATTAAAAATAACGTTATAATGGAAAATTGGAAAAAAAGCAATAGAGTTGTGCCGGGATAGCACCAAATGGAAATCCATAATCTCTGCCTACCCCTCTGGGTTACGGGCGTGAACGCATAATTGTTTACGTATTATTTTCAGCCCAAGAGAGTATTGAAAATGAAAATATAATAACAGATATTAATAAGGTACGAGAAATGACACTTGTTACGGATCCTCCACAGCGACATCCGCACCTACCGCAAATAGGAATAATGGTAATACAACTTTTTCCAGAGAACAGAATTAAACCCTAAAATCAAAAGAAATTAAAAGAAAATCTTTATATTAGTTACCTTTATTATCTATATATATTTCAATTCACAGATACCCGAGTCCATTCAGAAAGAAAAGGAATCCGGTAATATTGTTCATCCAACGAATGTAAGGAGAAAAAGCATTAGCGACGATACATGACCATTTGAAAAAAATTATAACAGGTAAAATTGCATCTGCCATTACTAATGCGTTAGACTGTTCGATCCACTGTCCTTACAAATATAGGTATCGAACCAAAGCTATTTCTTACGAGTATGTGTGATTTCAGTCAGCTGTTTTTATAAATCTTAAGTGACCCGAGAAACGACAGCTATAATAGATTTTAAATCAAAGTAAAATAGAGTTGGATGTATTCTCAGACTTTTATATCCGAAGAAACTTAAAAGGTTGTAAAAATGTATTAAGTTCAAAGATATTATTGTCATAGTGATCGCATCACGTAGGCAGTAATAGTGAGTCAACAATGGAACCTCACTGTTATCCTTAGATACGTAAATGCGTGCCATAGTATTTTTTCCAAAGTAAGACGACTCACATCTTATTTTTGTTATTACAGGAACAAAATTAAAGGGAAAACTAAACGTGCTTCTTTCAATCAAGATCTTTAATGAGCAATTATAATCATTAGTTAAAAATCTAACGAGCAAAAATCTACATACAATAAATGAAAACAAACATCAAAAGCTGTTATTTTTATGTAGTTCATTATGTACTTGTTTTATATTACAAAAAATATATGTACCCATAACCTACGAGCATGTATGCGTAGATTTAGAAGAAGCGAGATATGTGTGGGCAAACAAATGGAAATCCGTAATCTCTGTCTACCCGTCTGGGTTACGGGCGTGTGAGAGCATATCAATATTATTATTACCATGTAACAGATAGTTCCAAAACTACTCAAGAAATAAATTCTCAGATAAAATCTACCAGCAATAATAACTAGGAACAAACAGTTTGCCAAAAACTGGTTACCGTTATAAATTGTAATACAATCCACAGTTTGTAGCCGACGCTGTATTAGTATCTAGCTCGACAAACTCTTTCAAGATATATTTTCTGAACAACTAATTCATAGCTTTGGCAAGTGAACAAAAAGACAGTGTTGATAGCAATGATATTATAATGAAGCAGCAGATATGTCATTAGCGGTCGAAAAATTAAGACTCGAAAGCGTCCCAATTGGAACGCTTTTTCTATTGTGACAAACGTTATTTGTACTCTTTTTTCTATATAACATATCTACAGTATAAAATATTAGTTGATAGCAACGTTGAGGATAACTTGTAGGTATGCCAGTAACAATCATACAGAAATAACGGAGAGGGCTATTAACGTTTGTCAAAGCCTCGGAAAGTTCATTGCTTACTTCTTGCTATTATTTAAAACAAAAATACCAAGCAGCACCTTTCTGTATATGGCTTAAGCTCAAAGTGATATCAGCTACCCTCATAGTACGAGACTACTAGGCTTCGAGTTGCCATTACGATTCCAGCATTGTCTATATAATCATAGTTTAAAATTCTCTGCTGGACTAAAGATTAAAAGACTAAAGCATCGGGGTTACAATTGGAACAGACATTTAACACACGAACACAGATTCCTTGCAATCCCAATTGTTAAAAATATATACATTTTTTCAATGGGTATAAAAACTGCCTTTTACTCACTTCAGATGTCGCTATTACTGGATGATCAACCAACCAACTATCTGTCAAATTTCATACAAAATATGAACACTGAAACATTTTATTCCTTATTTTCTTATGATAAAACGCTGTGTATTTATTGCAAAAATATAGGAATTCATATATTTCTTAAAGATTTACTTTTACTTTGCGAAAAAAATTGTGGGAGACGGCTGTTCAAACGACAAACTGAAAGAGGCATTTCTTCTTCTTATCTCGGCTTTTAGCTCAGGTATGTATTCCGCATTGAATACATTTTCAGTTAATAATATGAAAAAATTTCGTCGCCAAACAAAAAACAATTGTGAATGAACACTCAACAGTCGCGACATCTACTTTGAGCTTTGAGTTTTTAACCCCATTTGTTTAAAATAAATTTATGGACTTATGCACTTTTCTATACAAATAACCAACCGGTATATCAGCGAAGGCGACTACTACCGACAACTTTTGCTTACCACATAAAATCAGGAAATTATTTGACATTTTACCTATGTGAATCAATCTTTAGAACCAGAATATAATAATATAAAATACTTGATTAAAAAGTTTTTTTGGTTGACTTATCTGGCAACTGTAGGTCTGTCATTAATTGTATATTTTGTTATTTCCATGACTACAAATTACTTGTAAGTCTTTAAACATATTTGTCATGGAGTGAATTGATTTTGTCAAAAATTGTGTCATGAAGAATTCAAATTCGCAGTACTACGTTTTATGTAACGATTATTAAAATTTATTGATGTTAAAGTCTCAAATTTTATTCGAGACTTGCTGAAACATAATTTTGGTATGCCTCATATATATTCACAAATAATGTAGTGTTCTAATATCTCGATGGAGTAGATTTAAGTGACAAATGGCAGTTTATATTTTAAGATTTCGCCTTTTTTATTTACCTTTTTCGTTTTCACTCCTTTTTTAGTTATCCTAAGCTATAAGCTATTAAAAACCAATGAGTGAATACTGACTTTAGAATCTAGCGTACAATTAAATTGGCATCCAAAGTGGGGCGATAGTAAGGATATTGATTGTAAAGAAAAAATTTTGAAAATATTGAGCTAAGCAAAACACGAAAAGTTCTAACAATATAAATATTACTTTCTTTCGTATATTTAATAAAAACAAAAAGTTTGTATTGAGCAAGGCTTTTTAACTAGTTCTTGTTTTGCTCTATAAATAAAATCTTAATAACGGTACAGACGAAAGAAGTATACCAAACTAAAATTTGTAAAGTACAAACAAAGCCATCTTGATCTATTTCTGTAAACATATTTTGTTGAAATTTCTAGTGCCCTTTTAACAAAAACAATTTATAAAGTATTTAGCAAAGAGCAGAAACAATTTGTGATCAGTATTAGAAAATATCGCATAAGAATATCGAAACTATGAAGCCTTATTATTTTAAAGTGTTTCCTTTACAGGTATGGAAAAGACATCACGTCACAAAGCTAAAAATAAAAAATCAACAGGCAAACCCAAGCCTTCGAAAAAGAGAAAAAGCGACGGTTGGTTTAAAATTTATTGGTATCAAAATTATCGTTATCATAGTCATGAATCAGCCAAAAATGGACTGATGGATTTTGATGGACGTAGGCTTTTTCAAGTATCGGATTTTTCCTTATCTATCCAGTGGACTTTAAGCAACTATAACCAGTTAAAATAAACAAAATGTACTAATTTGATTTCTTGGTATTTTAGGGCCAACATGTTCAATGTTTTTAGCAGAACTTAGCAGAAAACTAGCATTGAAGAAGAGACAAGAAGAAGAATCTCCTAAAAACATAGTACGTAAGTAAATTATCCTGAATACCTTATAAGATTACAAAACGCTTTGTTTAATGCCCTTTGCGTTTGCAGAGACCATAATAGACAGTATTACAAACGCTCTGCCGATAAGATTTTTCAAAAAACGCATTGAAGTTCAAGAACCTCCTTTAGCATTGGAAAACCTACAAACTTATGCCCCCGAGCTCTTACCAAATGATAAAATTGAGATACTGCATGTTGGGAATGAAATTGATAAGAAGGATGAGGTTGAAGTTAAACAACTAAATTTAGAACAAAATTTACGAAAACCACCTTTCAAAGTGCCTAAAATGCCTGTGGTAAACAGCGAAGTACTTAAGATTGCCGCTGAACGAAGTAAAAGACCTGTTAGAGAAGACGCGTCTGTGAATACTAGAGTTAGTAATGATGTGGCAGTTGAGTTGGCTAAGCATGTCAATACTTTAAAAAAAATATCTTTGATAGCTGAGGAGTTTAATAAGAAAACAGGTACTCAATAAACTTTAGTGTTTTCGATCACATTCTTTCCTTAGCTACGGCATTAAATTATGCATACATATGTAACTACGGACAGTGTTCTAAACCTGCTGTCATAGTGTATAACATAAGAATTATGTTTGTATCCAACAATGATATATGTCGGCACTATATTAAACATTCCATTGATCACCCCGCTGTTTTAGCGCCGTAAACATTTCATTTCTAATAATTTTCTTATTATTTATTGCAGCTAAAAATTTAAAAGAAATAGTAGACAGTGTACAAGAAGAATTGATAAAGAAGCTAGAACTTGTACAAGCGGAGCAAGCAATGGAATCTTCCAAAAATAGCGAACCCGCTCAAAAGTCATAAGTCAAAAAAAGTATGCTTAACACCATAAAGACATCGAAAGTCAAGAAGAAATTTAAACCTGTCACATGCAAGTCGAGTCAAATTTATGTGTCAGAAATAAAATGTAACAACGGTCATTCATAAATTCGTTGTAAAATATTAAAATCATAAAAATAAAATAAGTGTTTGTTTTTGTATATTTGGCACACAACAATTAGAGGTCAAATTACTGTTAATACAAATATAATGTTTCAATATATTTATACATTGATGGTGTTTGTGCTTATTGCTGAAACAATTATAATATAGCGGATCATCGTCAAAGATAAACCAGTGGTTAATTTATTATAGTTCGGAAATTTAAATTGGGGAATAGAAAATGTGTAAGAATATTTTGCTATCATTTACATCGCATGTGTATTTAAAAATATGCGCTCAGGCTCGTAACCCAGAGGGGTAGTAAGAAGTTGTGGATTTCCATCGGGCGCGATCCTGGCACACCTCTTTCGTTTCATACATCCATGCATCTACCTGTACATACTCGTCGGTAACGGGTACTCCTTATATCACCATTATTCTTTAGTATGTCAATAATTTGATCGATATACATAAGTCCTCTCGGGATGTCCCCTGCCAGCACTGCCTCATTTTGCAATTCATCTTTTACCCTCTTCATTAATCCTTTCAACATGCCCGAACCACCGAAGTATACCTTTCTCAACCTTGTTCACTATTAAAATTAATTCAATAAAAATGTTTTTAGAATTACTTTCATTTTAATGTTAACATTTTGATTTGGTTCTAACCTTTGTTTTGAAGATTTCGACAAATTTTTCGAAATGGAAGAACCAGTAAAAGACAACTCAGATGGACCTTTTGTTACAAACGATTATGTTATAGGATATGGACATTCAAAATTCAACAAAAATTTTGTATTCGGTATAGGTAAGAAATATCATAATTTAGTTGTTGAATCCATATTAAAATAAAACTAGTTACTTTTGAGATAATTATGGTAAAATTTAGAAAATATATAATATATGCATACTTAGTTGCGTACATAGTAGTAAATATACTTTTCAATAAAAAATATAAAGGTGGTACACAAATCAACATAAATTACAATCTGATATAAGAATTACAGTTCAAATATTTAAAAAAAACACATTATTCTAACTTAAATTTGTCTATCGTGTCTGTGAAACTACCAAGTTCTAAATTTTCTAGGTGATACGCCAGCGGGGACGAGTAACATTATAAATAGGTCGGCCGTCAAGAACAATCAGAAACTAGGTGATATTTATGTAATGTCTATTATTTTGATTAAATAAAATGTAACAATTTTTTAAAACATTACCGTTCTAGGAGATAGAGGCAAAACAAAACCTAGTCAAATACCACGATATAGATACAATCAAAAAGAACCACCAATATTAGAAAGTTCAACAAAATCAATTATAGAATATCCAACAAAACAGGAAAAACCTCGTCGCAAACTTTTAATGAAATCATCCTTAGAAAAAATGCATCTTCACAACCGGAAACGAGGTCTGGTGTACATCCTCCTTTATTTTTAAAAGATAAAGCATAAAACTTTATTTTCTTTGTTATGCTGATAACTTATGGAATTTCGTCAGATATTCGTTCGGAAATTCAATCTGAAACGAGTTCGGCGATTATAACAAAAGTGCTTTTGGAGGAATTCAGAGGACGTAATAAAATAGGGAGTGACCGATTGAACGGTAAGTCTTTTTGTCGTTTTATTCAACAATCATAATAAAGTATCTCATTAACAATTTCTATGTTCAGAATGGCTCATGGAATCTGCCACAGATTATTTAAGGCCAATAGCGAATTGTTTTGGTGCAAGCAATATATCAAGCACAATGGTGCCTCAAACAAGTCAAAGCGAATGTGATGTTAATACGAGAATGACTCTAGGTATTTATTTGTATTGTACACTTAATAAGATGTATTTATTACAGTTCGTTGTTAGAGATAATATAAATATTATTTATTTTTTAGATAAAAGGCTAATGGAAGCTCTATCTAATAGAAATCATAATACTATTATAGAATTAAATAAGAACGTCCCTTATATAACCTTTGAGGACTTGGAACTAAACTTGAGGCCTGAACTAGATCTTCCAAATGATCACGTAATTGGTAAGATATATGACTTCCGAAATCCGTTACTACCGGTATGCAATAAAATTAAAATCTTAGAAATTAAAACTATAATAGCAAAATTATTTGATATTTCAGATAATCTCAATGAAAGTAATAAACCAAAAAATACAAAAGTTACCACAAATGCAGTATTTGAAAATTGTATATTAAAGACAAAGGAATACTTTAAATCTAAGTCACCGCGGAAAAAAGTTGAAAAGGGTAATATTGTTGCAATTCATATTTAATAATGTAATAAGATTACTATCATATACAGTAAATTCCACATCTATGTACTTGCTAGTAACTAGGTAACTAGTAGTAGATCAAATGCCCTTAAAGTGTTTTCATAAATATATCTTATAAAATTCAAACCGTCGATTTCGTTAACTAACGAGACATAAATGGACGATGACAATTGTTTTCCGAAATCTTTTACAATAAAAATATAACTAACTTATTTTAGAGACTGAAAAGACAGTTGAACAGAAGGTAGACCACAGCCGCGTTGAAGACATCAGTTCAAAAACAAACGAGATTAAGAAAAGTGTTCAATACAATGTTACAAGTGCTGGTAAATTTTATTTGTTTCAAATTTTGAACATTAAGCGGGTACACTCGAAGACTTTTTGTATATCTTGTTTCTTTGAAAGATATGATTGCTGTAAACAAACAAACGTCATTTACCATACATGGTGGCCATTATATAATAATTTAATATGTTGTTTTTCGAAAATATTTTAGAATTTCCGAATTTTAACGTATAAACTTTGTTTACAAAAATTACATCTTGCTGTGACACAAGGTAATACATACATTAGTATAACATAACATAACAAAAATGTGACTCCCGACAGCATCTAAAACACATGTCTGCGATAAATATACTATAATTGAAAGAATAATTACATTTGAAAGATTTTGTCATTGTTAGTAAATTGTAGAATACACTAATATTCTTTTTCGCAACCTCGCCTTTACATTTTGTTGTTTCTCGTTTATTATTTAGGTGATCATCTTACAGAAACAGAAAACAACAATTTGTCTGGAACAGTGTATGATGTTAATGAAAACATACCAACATCGTCCTATATTGACTGTCCTTCTGAGATTCTTCAAAGAATGACTAATTTAGAAGCTGAAGGTACAAATCTAAATGTTGAAATATCCTTTAAAATCGTATCATATACATCAAGCAAAATCGTAACCGTAAAAGCCTTGCACACGTCGTTTTTTGTGTGTGCAGACGACGCGCGTTGAACGCGATTATTACGCCTAGCGTACGCAAGACCGTCAACACGTTGTGACAAACTACGCGCCGTCTGCGCGTAAATAAAACGGTATGTGTATGGCCCTAAGTTACATTAAGCATAATATTTTTTCTTTATTTCAAGGTTACGATATTGCAAGTAGTGTATCTGGAACTGATATTGAAATTCGAGATGATTTTCTAAGCAATTATAATTTTGAACAAGCCTACTCCAGCTTAATGGAAGGCCACAGTGAAAATTGGATACTTGATAATTGTAATGATAGTTTATGTTGTATCGAGGAGCAACATCCTTGCAAATTGAGTGCATCTCATACAGACAATCAGAAACCAAGAAAAGGTAAATGAGTTACTATTTACTGGTTTATGTATACATTTAAACATATATAAATATTTTTTTTAAATCGCTATTTAGTCCAGTTAAGAGTCTTTGTGTTGACGTAATATAGCCGCAAAAGAACGTGATAAAATCGCTATGCAGTGTAAAAAAATCATTAAAGCTTTACATTGTTTATTCTATTGAGCACAAAATAATGAAGATCTAGTTGTCAATCACATAAACCTATAAAACCTGAAAAAACTAGGACGCCCCTAGAAATTTCTATGAGTGAAAAAAAATCATGGGCGTAGTCTTATTGATTGCAAAACTGACTTAATATTGTGGATGGCTGAATTACCACTAAGCTTTTATAATATTTACAAGATACAAAAGACTTGTTTCCACAAAACTGGCAAGACTAATAAGTCCAAAAAATTTTTATATAATGTCTTTCAGATAAATGCGATTCCCATGATTACCATCACCATTACTGCTGGAGACGGGAAGTTACAAAACGATGTAGCGAAAGGAGTTTACGAGACTATAGGGGACGATGCAAAAAGTGCCACAAAACTAGGAACAACCAAATCCGAAGTCAGTTTCAAAACAAGTTTAATATCTATTAATATCATAAGAATTTTAATGTATGGAAGGGGATTTAGCAAAAGCATTTAAAAGTGTTAGAATAATTAGAAAGAACCGCTTTATGTAGACTGGGCAGGACATTTCATAGTTTATTGCAAAGTATTTAAAATTATAAGTGGTCGGTTACAATGTGCAACGTCTTATAAAGATAAAGAAGATTATTTAAATGCTTCGATAGATATGTATGTTAAAAAAAAATATGAGAAGGCAAAGACGGGGGATTGTAAGATGCTTTTCACGCAGCAGGTCGTGGGTTCGATTCCCACCCGGGAAAAACATTTGTGTACATGAACATGTCTGTTTGTCCTGAGTCAGGGTGTTATTATCTATTTAAGTATGTATTTACAAAAGAAAAGTAGTATATGTAGTATATCAGCTATCTGGTTTCCATAGTACAAGCTCTCCTTAGTTTGGGATCAGATAGCCGTGTGTGAAGAATGTCCCAGGATATTATTATTATTAAAGATTAGAAGTGCACGTTAGTGTTGTTAGTATCGTTATACTACAATACGATTTCATTTCTTACGTGCAAATAGAGACTTTAGATACATAGGGGTGTGGGGAAGATGTTAACAATAGAGATGTGTCAGAATATAATACTTACAATTTTATGAAAAGTCCAATAAAGAATATTTTCATAATTTAAATATTCTTCTCAAATATGAATTATTAAAAACAGCAAGCATTTAAATTCATTGTAACAGTTCCAAGACCGTTCATAACCTTCACAAAGCACGTCTCCGTGGGAAGGATCTGTCGGCGTCGCTGGAATCTCATGTGGAAAGGCACCGCTGAAAGATGGGCGAGCAAACCAAAGTCGCATTCTAAATTTAGAACATGTGAGTGATTTGAATTATTTACATTTAAATGGAAAAAGTTTATTTATATTTTCTTTCAAGTGCGTTTTTGTATAGTAAACTTTCTAATGCTTGAATATTGAAACTGTTCTTGATACAGTGTAAATTAAACAAACAAAAAATTATAAGAAAATACAAGCAAACGTCTACACTGTTCAATTTTAAGCCAAAAAATCTTCCTGGTATCTTAGAAAAGCAAGTGCAAAATACTACACCAAAATGTCGTTTCTGTGCTTCTCGAACGAATGGATGAATGTATAAATGAAGGAACGAGCAAACGAATGAATGAATGATTTTTATTTTCATTAGCCTAAAATTACATTTATTAGACCGTATTTTCTGATACAAATTACAAACACTTTAATGTTGTTTTTCAACACTGTATATCTTAAGCTTTCCACAAAAACAGGTTTACAAAGGATCTTTACCGTATTCACTTATTTGACTTTACTTGACTTTATTTGTTATATTTCATAAATTAATACTTAGCTTTTGTTAATACAAATAATTGTGGCTCCGGCTAGACAGTAATCAAGTGACATGTCTGAGTGTTAACTAAACATCACGTGAAGCATCCTCTTGTGAATTAATAGATTTAGAATAACTTACAAATTAAACGTCTACCTTAAAGTTTAATCGATCTTGGTTTCAAATTAATTTTCAGTAATTAACTGTGTATATTCAAGTGTGAATATACCCGTCATCATTTTAGTTATTCATGCCATGATGAAGAGATGATTAATATGTACTTGAAGACAAGTCATGATCATGTCAATAATGGTCAACATTTGAGACGTAAAATCATTTTTTATAAAAAGGCTATTGAATCTAGTTGAAAATAATCATTCTATCCTAATCATTAACCGTGTAAGTGAAAATAAATTATACTCAAAGAGTTATAATTTTTTTTCAGTCGCGACTATGCTGGATTTGCAGCGGTCCGGATTCTGGGAAAATGCCGACGTCCAAACGACCGTACTGCTCTACCATGAAGCAGGTAAATGATGTGTGAAAGGGCTCTAACGACTGTGAACTGTAAGGCAGATGGACCGATATTAGATAAATATTAGGGACCCTTTCCCTTCCACTTTGTTCCAAACTGAATACTAATATTTTTATTTAAAAGTCTTTTATGATATATATTTTGGTTAGGGTAAGGTTGAAGGGATTTCCGCAACATAAATACATTATAAACAAGTTTCCAATTCCTTCAGAATCACGGGCAAATACATTTTAATGTGTTTTAGGTTACTAAAGGACAGGTTATACGATAGTACACGCAAAGGAGCACATCTTTTTACATATTGAATGGCGTGTCTCCAAATGCAGCCACTTCATTAATGACATGTGTACGATTATATTCTCCGCACAACACCGCGTCTCGTGCCGCATAATCAACAACAAGCAATTATTACTTTAAATCCGTCCGACTGTATTACAATGATCATTCATCACGTCATCATATTACCAATGACCACAATAAAAGGGAAATACAAACATACATACATGCGCGCGTAAAACATTTTTTTGTTTTTGGGGGCCTGGGCCAGTCGGGTAAAAAATCCATCTTTTGTGGGCAAAAGAAAATAATATTTTCATCTGTCTAACATAAATTGTCGCTATAACATCGAAAAATTGCTTTTCGTTTTTTCTGCTAAATTACTTTCCAAATATAATCATTATTTCGCTCCGTCAAATGTCCCACTCAGATTTACAACATTCCGTTTCACTTCGAAATAATAGCGAAAAGAAATACACAAAATTGAAGTAATCCAAATAAATGTGCGCCATTCCCGCACTGATGCGACGGGAACGCTCCTAATCCGATAACTAATAACATAACTTGTATTTCATCTTCCACAGTCCATCCATCTGTGAAATCACTAAGGGTTGAATTACATATAAAATTATAAAACTTGCAATCCGCCCCGGACTCACCCTACACACTAATAATGTTGATCCAATCGCTAGACTAATCTGAAGATTTCCTAAGAGGTTCGACCATTTCGGAGTTCACAGGGAACATGCATATGTACATCGAATTTTATATATATAGAACAACAAATTATTAAAAAAACCACACACTTGTTGATTCAAAGAGGCAGGAAGGACTTGGTTAGAGTTAAATGATCGTAAATTTCAACTAAAATGCCTGCCTTTGGAATTCTTTCAAAAATAAATAGCGAATAAGAAAAAAAAATTGGTAACTTTACACTGATTGTCGTTTCAGCACTTGTCCAACTTAAATTTATTGTCAATGAGATTAATAAAACATTTTATTAGTCCGATTACTATCTAAAAAAAACTATGTAAAAAGTAGTCTCATGGTATTCAGAGATTTATTTAAGCTGTAATACACAGTTCTTGAAGCCGGACAATAGAGCAATTTTATTCGGCAATCTCGCAAGCCTTCGCGGACTTTCGTGTACCCTTGCCCTAAATTAAAGTACTTTGCCGCGTAAATCGCGCAGCCATTTCCTTTTTGCGGTCTGTGACATGCTTTTACTTTTTAGGGACGGACGCCGTCGCGAAGGAGCAGAAATCCGCTGAAATTTTAGCTTCACCAAAGCTGTACTCAGAGGCCTACACCAAAATTGAATCAGGTTTTATTATCTTTTACGTGTATTTCATTTTTACTTTTAAGTTTAGCTTAATATAATAGTACTTAATATAATTACTTTCGAGTGGCACCTACTATAAGGGAAAGTGTACACAGAACATACTAAGAGTGTACTGACTAAAGAAAGGTCATATTAAAATACCCGATACAGACGAGCATGTCTCCATAAATATATAGATTTGAGAAAGCAGAAGTGTAACAGGGCCATGTAACTCATATGGGTATTAGTGATTGGACAGAATAAATAAATTCGAATACTAGTAGTATTCAAAAGAATACCGTAGATGGAATTGTATAACCAATTGAAAATCAATGCTCTCATTATGTTTAAAGATGATAAAATAAAAAATCCTACTACCAGTAATTAATAGATGCTTATTTCATTATTATTTGTCTGTAATTACGAAGTCTTTAAGTAATGAATTCACTGTGTTTCCAATAAAGTTGTAATTGAATAGCTATTGATCACCGCTGAAGACTACACCGGCACAAAATCAAATTAGGAGCCATTCGTAAATCGTAATACGGTTTAGTAAGAAATTTATTAGATTCTCGGTAAACAAATTTGGCCCTCGATAGAGGCGAATTAATCGAGTTAATAGGTATGTTAGGTTTAATATTGAAGCAATACTTTTAAGTACTTTCATCCAACAATTTAATCTGTCTTTATAAATCTACGAATATCATGGATGTCTTTAAGTGACCTTAACCAACACTCATGGGACTAGACCAATGATTCTTGTTGATCTAATAAACATGCAAGATGAGTTGCTATCTTTCTAATGGTTTCCCAAATAATTCAGATTATACTTCAGCTATAATAGCGATATCCACAATAATTCTACACCACATTCTTTTGATACTTACCTTTAGCGATAAACCAAAGAACAATTCTAGTAGCGCTACATAAAAAAACACACCTTAGGATGAATTTGTGAGTACATTTTTTTACGATGACGGGTTTTTAATGATTTGGAGATATAGTAATCATCACAGCTTAAAGGTCACAGCACACATATCAAATCGGAAGGGGATCGTAGCCGTATCAACTCGAGCCGTTCAGTATTCTTTGTACGAAACTCCCTACAGCAAAGCACACTAGTCGGAATCTTAACGAAAACGACTAGCCTCGGGACAAACTTTCGAAGCGCGGTGCGGCGCGTGGTCATCCAGCGGTCCCCGCATTTACGGCTCGTCGTTCACGCGCTTACGCCTCTATACATATGAAAATAAATATGAAATTTTTCTTCAATCAAAAATGTTTGATAGATGTTTTAATAGTCCTAGTTGTAGTGTGTTGTGTAGCCTATATTTTTTTCTTCGTTTATTTCTATTTTCATTTTAATCTTCGTCCATTGCTATGGCTATGATAGCCATCTGATGTATTGTTAACGGTCGGCGATCCCTAAGCGCGACGTCGGTTAGCCGTAGTATTAGTATAGATATTTTAAAAAATATATATTGCTTCAGATACTTCAATCGATAAGAACTCGGCTCGAAAGCAGCAGACCCAAGTTGAAACATCTACTCTTTTATACGCCAGGGATATCAGTAAGCACCCGTAATATGTATAGAATATAGGAACTACAATACGTAATGTTCCTCGAATGCAAGATTTTCATTAGACAGACATCAAGCTTTGAGGGATCCTAGCTATTCTTGCTGCATCTATAAATCTGCGCTTGCACATAGTCAGTTGCAACTAACCTTTATGACCGTTGTGTACCAACCATCTGTATTATCTGCAATGATGTATGTACCTTTATTTGGTACATAACATTGTAACCCATTGTCAATAGGTAATACAACGCGAAGGGGAAATGTCAAGTAGTCGTTTGTATTTCTGACCTACGTTGTCGCTTAATCAATCAATCGTATTATATCGCGTAGTATCGCGCCGCGTCGCGTTGCATTTCGTCGCTCACCTACGACAACGGTAAGTGATTTTATACTTGTATGTCAGCATTATTTGAAACATGAAATGTTAAAAGTGTACAGTATGCTTAACAAGCGGCAAGACACCTTCACTTTTACACAGAAGACGGTCCTGAAGGATATTCATACTTCACCCAATATAGTGACAATATTCTAACAATATTTATTGTGTATATAAATACACATTTGAAATATTCACAGGAAATAATATATTACCCGGAGAACCGACAAAATCTTTTACAAGTCCCTTCACTGTGTTCAATTCTAATCCAATAAAGACATACAAAAACGACATCTCAACGAGCATAGATCCTATGGAAGAAATTCAAAAAATCACGACCAAAGACTTCAAAGAGACAGGTAAAATAATCACTGATAATTATATTGTAATTATTTTAAAATCATATAATAACCGGGTTCCAACATTACGCTTTTAATATCGAAATTATACTAAGATCCGCTTCGAAAAGAAACGTCGTTGC
The DNA here is from genome assembly GCA_000931545.1 of Papilio glaucus. Lineage (NCBI taxonomy): Eukaryota > Metazoa > Arthropoda > Insecta > Lepidoptera > Papilionidae > Papilio > Papilio glaucus. Next base: position 35,488 of record JWHW01025271.1, on the reverse strand, counting down.
CAATCCAGCCGAAATTCGTCCCCTGCTGCACGTAGGCCTTTTCCATTGATCGCCACAAAGATCAGCTCTCATCCAATCTCATCCACAACTCTAAACGGGCCATCTGTCTATTAGAAGCGTTCCAAACTACGCTGCTTCAACCTGTACGTGGCCGCCATTCTGGGACCTTCCGACCCCATCGGCGTCCGTTTCGCAAGCAATGTGTCCGGATCATTGCAACTTAAGGTTCCCAATTCTTCGGACAATGTCAGTTATTTTGATTTAACTACAATCGCATCACTTCTCATGCGACTCACAGGTCTGACTATTGCCCTTGGAGAGAAAACGTCCGCCCACCGCGGTTTTAAGAGATGGGCGTGAATACAGAGCTACTGAGGATATTGTAGGTCAAATTATTATAAACAGTGTGTTAGTGTAGGATACCATCACCACTACTCAATATCCGTAACAATCAGAAAAGTTAGAAATGCATACCTGCCTTTGTGCAAAAAAGGGCAGGGGAACAAATACGGCTCTAGCACTATATATTCTATCAATTATTATTAAAGGAAATTAATAAAAAAAAATTTAATCACAGATAATACATTTAAAGTTAAAGACGACACAGATAAAACGAATGAAGTAATCCACTCTAATAGCAACAAACAACGTAAGTATGTATGAAAATATTTTCGTCGAGACTTATTTCTTAAAGAATTAGTAGCTCAGTGTAAGGATGATATAGTTGCGTGCAATTAAAATATTCATGTAATCATTTCAGGGAATAACAAAACCACTGATTTCACATACTTACCGAAGTATAGAAGTCAAATTGATCGTGCAACAGGCAAGTACTCATAAATTAAACCTATAACAATAAATTAATGTGACTACACACACACACGCGCACGCGCGAGCGCTCGCACGCATACACGCACGCACGCACGAACGCACGCACGCGTGCACGCACGAACGCACGCACGCACGCATGCACGCCAGCACGCACGCACACACCTCTATATATAAAATTATTTTCGCGTTAGTTATATCATTTATAACTCAAGAATTTATCTTTTGGATTTGTCTCGGAATAGCAGAATAATTAATTTAAAAATATGAAAAATTTTCAAAATTAGTGACATACTAAATAAGAGCGATATAAGGAGTACCCGTAACCGAGCATATGCTTAGATGTATGTATCGCACCAAATGGAAATCCTTACTCTGCCAACCCCTCTGAGTTACGGGCGTGAGCAGATATTTATTTATTTACTAAACTATATGCCATTATATTTAATAAAAATTATACAATGAAACTCTCCACGATATTTAACAAGGACTTAAAAATGTAATGTAGCTTGTGTGGAAATTAAAATAAAATAGGTAAATAACAGTTTTACACTATTATTTACGTCTATTATCATTAATTTAACTTACGCATAGAAAAATGGATGTTAAGATCAGATAAGTGAAATCCATTATTGGTATTCAAAAGAGCAGACATTAAAATATGAATCATGAACGATGTTTAATCGAACGTAAACGGTACGAAGGTTCTGTGTTGGCGTGACCATTTACACAATTTTATAATATACTAGGTTCTTATAAATTCTTTTGTAATAGTATTTCATATATTAAAATGTATCCTAAAATTTCAGTCAATTAAAGGCTGAAGTATTGTGTAAGACATTTAATAGAATACTTATAGTCAGAACGTTTAGTTAGATATGTTTTATTAATAAACCAGCATGCCTCATGTTCTTACTAGTTACTGGGTAGATAAATAAACACAGAAAACAATCTTTGTCGCTTATTAGGTTTCAAATTCTTGAATTTGTTAATTATGGATAGCGTTGCAATAACCCAAATTCAGATAATGACTTTGTCTTGAAAAATATGAACAATGATAATTCAAAAACTTAATTGTAAATCTTTTATAATTATGTGATTACCTATTCATAAAAAACTTTAATTAATTAACGTCCTTGTTATTTTTTCTTTTTTTGATCTAATCTATCGATTTGTACTAAGATATCAGTTTGAAAATATATTTACCTGGTTTTGCGTCTAAATGACTCATTTGTTGACTAAATTACTTGATCTGTGATATAGTAATATAATAAATGTATGGAAAATACCCTTAATTATATCCAATAAGTAATTTAAACCATTAACTTCCTCAATAATTTGAAGACTGTTATTACCCTGAGCATAAATAAGCCTATGAATAGATAAAACGGGTGGAAAATAAGGCGAAAATTCCAGGGAGTGATGGCAAATCTCCTCCCACGCAAGACTGTCTGGCGTGTAGGCGATGTGTGTATGTGTGTGTCCCTAGCCGTAATGTCTCCTAACCAAAACATTATTTTGAATGCCGACCTATGAAATAAATCGTTTGAAAGTATTAATTTTCTTGCTGTCGCATTATTTGCTACTCAGTGAATATATGCGAAATAATACGTAATTTGAACGGGGGACGTTTTTAATTTATTTATAAAATGTAGACAAAAACGACGGTTGCATAATCGAAAGTAACCTAATGGGTTCAAATCAGTTTCTGTTCAAGTCTCTAAACTCTCAACGATAATACAAAAATGGGTATATTCGTATACGCGATAGGACTAATTTTTTTTTAAATATAAATGTAAGTGTGAGAAACGCAGGGAGAGGATTGGGTTCTTGATGTAGGTAAAATTATTTATAAATAAAAAAAAATCTATTAATTTTAATATTTATACTATTACTTGTTGATGGTATTTTACGTCTAACGCTTAGCTTTGTAGTTGTTCTGTTGGTTTATATTGGACGTCTACGTCGCTCTCTTTTCCTCTCACTTAATCTATTATCTTTGTTCTCTTTCATGTAACAAAATGTGCCTAAATGTGATGCGTAGTTGTAGTTTCACTCACGCCTCAAAACTTTTACTTCAATAATAATTTATCACAATATTCGATTTTCAGGTACTGTTGGATCTTTATTGATGATAAGTAAAAATAAATCTTCTGCATCAACGACTTCAGACTTGGCATTGATGGCCAACTTGAACGCACAAGAGGCATTCAATCAAACTGATGATTTGGCAAGCGCTGATACAGGTACCTGATGATAATACAATTCGAAAATATTTTATATCAATGATGAAATCATTCACGGTCAGTATACGATTTTCTATAGTTATTTTTTTTTAATATGCCAGTGGATGACAACATCAAATAAGGTAAATCAGTAATCCAATTTGATGACTAAAAAATAAATATTAATTTGAGAAGAAATATAACTTTAATAAAATATTATGGACTGTCAATGAAGATATTAGAAGACGAATAATCTATAAAACTATTTTTATTTTATTTCAGAAACAAATATCAATTACATTAATTCCATGGAAATTTCTTGTGATGATATTTCTTTGTGCAGCTACGATGTCGACTTCTACAAGCCACATGCAATGAATACGGGCAAGTTGAAAAATATGTTGACCATGACAATCACTGTAGTAGATAGTTTGTTTAATAAGATTTAAAAATTATGTAGTCCTAAACCTAACAAAGAGTAAATATTTCCCGATGGATAACCGCCGGAAAAATATCTGTTGTCCAACTATTGTTAGAAAAAGGAATCTAGGAAGCTATTGGAGTAAGCGGATATCAATAATTCTTTCATCAGTCAGAGCATGTTAGGGGAGGGTTCTGCAATATTCGACTAATAATGATCTAAGATAAAAGATGATCTTATAATTTTTTAGAATCACTCGAGTATGGCTATGCTCAGTCACATCACACTATGCAAATGGTAAAGTCAAAAATATTACGAAGGCCTCCGGTGGTAGCAGGTAGGTCAAATTATTTGACTGTCATTAGTATTCAAAGCAGTTTTTTCTTTATGTTACCAAAATAAATGTATAAATTTATATCTTAAGAAGTGGGATCAAAAATGCAGATTTGCGTCGGGTCATTTTAATTAACTTTCTTATAAACTTTGCTGAATCTTTAGCTTTCTACGCCTCACTATATCGTTACTTTAAACTTGTTTCCTGTGAGGTCTTGAGTGAGGAAATTTGAAATTTGATACTGTTAGATCATAAATCTTGTTGCTTTTTTTAAATACTGTTTATTTTCATAGGTTTAGACACCAGATCACATCATAATATTGGAATAATTACATCGAAAGATATGTTGTCACCAATTAGAGCCATAGGTTAGTAATTTGAATACATTATCATATTTTAGGAATCATCTTTTCTGGATAATGTAATGTAATAAGCCCTACTCATCGGTCCTATTATTTAAATTTTAAATTCCCATGAGTAGCAAAAATTGTGCTCATTCTTTTACATAAAAGTCTTCTCAGTAACTACAAAAATGTACTATAGTAGACAAATATTTAAAAGAGCTTGATCCTACTTACTAATGATTATAGGGTTATTATTTCACACGATAAAGTATTTTCATGTAAATGGACGCTTAATGGACGCAGCCTATAGATACGAATGACCAACCATAAAAGCACTATTAACATGTAATACGCATAAATAATCGCCAGCTAGGATTAGGCACAATACAATGGCCGAGCTTTGCCAAGATGCTTTGTAATATTGACACAGAATAGCTCTTAAGATCTGGAAATCTGTTCATATATACCATGTTATTCTTTTGGTAAATTTCTTTCTAGCCAGTTATTTTGCTGTACTAAATTATACGTTACAATTTGGTAAGTTATATTATTGAACTGGTGAGATTTTGTGACGATCCGTGGAAGTCTAGATGTAGCAGTAAATTGTTGTGCAGTGTTTTGTTTTACCTTGTTATAACCTTCTCCCAGGAGAGCCAAACCCACATAAATTCTAAATCCGGAACCACATGCACACTGAAACCAACCTCCTCAATATATTCTGTATACCTCATTGTTTTTTGTTTCAACAGATGTTAGTACTTCTAGAAATCTAGCTTACACATCGGATAAATCTGGAGACACCACGCTCGTGTCGACTGATAGTCATTCAGGTGATTGTGAGTCATACATTTTTCAAAATTTATTACATCTCTTCATACTTTCAATGCTATATGAGGCATGTATAGGGTGTCTCAATAATAGTGCACTCTTTCATTTCGAAGAGCACGTGTTTTTACAATTAAGTATAAAATAAAATATCCGGCAATTGGCTCAAGCTTTAGCTAAATATTTTTGACATTCACTTTACTTTGCACCTTTATCCATTGAACGAATTTCCGATGCTTTGCCGGATGTGCTGACTTGAGATCTTATGTAAGCTGAATCTTGACCGCGTCAGGGATTTATGAAATTTAAAGTTGTTGGAAACGATGCCAAATTATTTTTTTCAGGTTTTCGAAGTCACTGTCGTTTACAGCAACAATATTGTAAAGGTAACGAACGATATTTCAACGCAAAAGTGACCATGAATCAGTTCAAATAAATTCAGTTTCTTCAATTTTTTTAACGAATTCGTATTGTTCTGTTGTTGAAACACAACTTTCTCTACCGAAAATTCCGTGAAGTTTGCGAGCGGTCTCAGCGCTCTATTTTTACCAGGAGATAGATAGCAACTGTTAAATATCTAAAAACCAAAAAATGACACTTTTGACAGTGCATTGTTATTGAGATACCCTCTAGAAGCACAACCAGCGACATCCAACTTTTCTAAACCAACATTATCTTGACAAACATAACATGTTGTACATACATAACATACACATAATATGTTTAGATATACTACGTTTTTAACTTCTAATAAAAAGTATGTTGGAAATAGTGTGATATTGTTCTTTGCGTGATGTTATTATCTTGGAACCTCCCTTAAAAATTGGGTTGTCAAACTAAAGATATTTTTTCAAATCCGATCTAGTAGATCCAAAGATTAGCTTGTTCAAACGGACAAACTCTTCATCTTTATTGTATTAGTATAGATAGATAAAGAATTATAAAATTACAGACAGCAAATTAATTTCGTCATCGTCAGCAGATACAGAAGAACAAGACGAAGAAAAAGACGATAGTGCAGGTACAATTATGTCATATATAATTAAGATGAATACTCGGGTAGGTGAGACGTCAGTCGGTGGGTGCGTTGCATCACACGTTATGTTATTGTGGGCAACATATTCGGTTATAATACTCGTGACAGGCTATAAACATCAAAGATCATCATTTTCCATTCCATTAAATTAAAAGCTGTTGCACTGTTTATAGAAACAATTGCGAAATTCAACGATTTGACGAAGGAAACGTCGAGATATCTCTGCACTCGACAGTACGACACAAACGCTCATGGTGAGTTTGTTGTAAAATGTATGCTTTCTAGTCTAGTTCTAGACTAGTGAAAGACTTTTCTTGCAGATATATAGAACAATACCCACACGATCAACGAGGCGCAGTGAATTTAATTCGTCTGTAGTGAACAAAACAGGACGCCTGGTTGTTGTCATTATAGATTACCTTAAATAATACACCAGTGCAAATCAATGCATAATTCATAGCATAGTATAGTATTATCACTTAAGTTTGAAATGTGGAAATTCTTAGTCCTTCCTTCTTGGCAAATATGCAATTCCAGCTAGATTTCCGTAAAAAGAGTGAATTGTGCTCTACACCTTTGGATAGGAACACGGTAGACCCCACAACAAAAATATCTGTTGCACGAATGGGCCGGCTCGACAAGTGAAATACGACCTTAGACAGGCGTGAAGTAGAAGTATTCAGCGTTTCTTCTGATGAGCGTGGTGCCTAATCCTAGTTATTCTCATTCCTATCCTTTTAGAATATGGTAAAGAAGGGGATGAGGATTTGACGGGGAATAGGATGGATAGGAAAGGAGATATCCTTTTTCTCAATAAAGATAGCCTGTGCGAAACTGTCACTTGATATCTATACTAACTATTTAAACGATGAGAACAGATTAGTGGCTTACTTAAAAAGGGCGATATAAGGAGCACTCATAACCGACGAGCTTGTAAGCGTAGATGTATGAATGTAGAAGAAGCGCGAAAGGTGTGCCAGGATCGCGCCAAATGGAAATCCATGATCTCTGCCTACCCCTCAGGGTAACAAACGTGAGCGCATATTTATTTATTTAAACTAATTTGTCGCAGGAACACTCACAGGGAGTTCATTCTTTATTGAGGCTATTGATAGGGAGACTAGTACAAATATATGTGATATCTATATAGACACGGGTAAGTAGATATCATTTTTAAGATAATATTAATTCATAATCACGGTGAATGTACATTCAGATTGAAATTATTAATATACGGCGTATCTCAGAAAAGGCGAACTAATCTTGTCTTTACTAGCTTTTACTATGAATCAAGTTATGCATGACTCTTTCCTTTTTGACGCATCCAGTACATGGTTCGGCGTAACTTATCGTTCATATCTCAAATAATGATTATGCCCAAAGTACGTCAGTGCAATAAAAGTTTAGACATATTAATTTGTATTGCAGTCTTGGAGTTTCATGTGTACTATTTTTTAACAAAATAACAAGGAAATTATACTTACCGGATTTATGATAAATCAAAAACCTTATAAAACATTGCATGTCATGTGACTAGCATGTATGTGTGTATGTGTAGAAGAGTGCAGTGTAACCAAGGCCTAAACCCGAAATCCGTAATCTATTCTTCTGTAATTAACTTAATCTTTTCCTTAACCTTTACTTCTTTTATAGATCATAGGCTGAAATCAAACATGTATAAAAACTTATTTTTTCAGCTGTGTCTTCACCCAATTTAATTGAGACGTGCAATTTTAATGGAGGTCCACTAAATCATTTTATGCATAAAGGTGACCACTATAGTCCTATTTTTATATTACTTTTTACTTACTTTAATACTCTTACTACTTTTATATTGATCTCTATAAGTGGTTAAAGTATGGCATACATTGCATAGTGTATCATTTGCATGTATCTTTTATATTGTAGCATATTAAATTAAAAGAGTAATCCATCCAAAAGTTGTGTAAAGGAGTTAGTCGATTTGACAATTGCAGCATCTATATATGTCGGTTACCTCTACACCTCTAAGTCACAGGAGTAATCAATTGAAAATTAATATTTCAGCCGTATCTACACAAGGTTTGGTGCAACGGTATTCTTTCAACGGAGGTTCACATCAATCTCAACGTAGTTTTACTGCAGGTAATGTATGACCTCACAGAAGTATTCTGCGTTCGTCTGATGAGTGAGATGCTCGATAGTCCTCTTCCTTATGCCATCCATTTCATATAAG
>JWHW01025271.1:0-11358 GCA_000931545.1 Papilio glaucus | reverse complement strand
CGGCTCCATGCAGGTCCAGATCTTGAGGTGGCCGTCACCGGACACTGACGCGAAGGTGGCGGGCGAGTGCGGCGAGAACGCCGCCGTGTACACCAGCTGCGAGTGACCCGCAAACGTGCTGATGCATGCCTCCGATTCCGGGTCCCACTGTTATGGTCGAAATAACCGTGAGTTCATACTACCGAAAACATTCGCTTAAAACGTATTGTACTCACAGTTTTATTCAGAGAGATAACATGTTCATGTGAATGTTTTCGGCAATGTGAACGCCTTGTTGCGTCAACATTAAATGTTTTCTCACAAAAATAATTACGTTGTTACATTTTTATGTTCTTTTGTACAATACAGTCAAGTTACATTACAGTCAATTTCCGTTTCAAAATTTAGCATTTGTAGCTTGATTACACATTTTTTGATGAAAGACATGACGGCATTAATTTATTTTTTTTATGAAAGATGGCAAACGAGCATGCGGATCACCTGATTTTAAGTGACCGCTACCCATAGACATCCGCAACAAGCCAATGTGTTTCAGATGCGTTGCTTACCTTTAATGGACAGAGGAGGGCATAGACAGGAATAAGGATATTTCCCCGTTAACTTCCATCCAATCCTTTTCTCATTCCCATCCCATCCTTACGAGGAAAGGGTGGGAAAGGGAAGAGGATTGAAACTAGGCCTCCGGCACCTCACTCATCAGACTAAACGCATAGTACTTCTACTTCACACCTGTTTTCTGTGAGGTCGTGGTATTTCACCGGTCGAGCTGGCCCATTCGAGAAACAGATGTTGTTGCGCAGTCTACCACTGTTATTCTGTATTTCTATGATACACTCAACATTGATCAGAACTACTTAAGTCTTCTTCGTCACATGAACTAATTTATTTTAACGATCACAGGTCATCGCCGTCTTAGTACTCAAAACAACGTGCGCAACTGCAACAAACAATATTATTCTGTGATCCTATTCTCACAGCTCACCAGTTTCACAGTAGTATCCCAGCTGGCGCTAAGGAGATGCGACCTCGGCCACTCCACCGAGCAGACCTCGCTGCGGTGTCCGCGCAGCACGCGTAACGCGGCAGCACAGCCCCCGCGCCAGATCACCACGGTGCCGTCGCCAGCGCCGCATGCCGCTACACCGTCACTGCTGCCCGACCACGCCTGACAACAATTTGATACACAGCTGTATAGATATTGTTAAACAAACTAGCAGTTCACGTGATGCTAAGTGACCAATGCTACCCTTAGACGTCCCCAACAAATAGACGAGTTCCCAGAATTTAAGTTGGGCAATGGACCCTCCATTGCCCAACTTAAATTCTGGGAACTGTTGGAATTTGGATAAAAAGGGACAATCCTCTATGGATTAGGCGACATATCTCATCAGACGAAACCCAGAAGCATAACCCTACTTTTTATGTGAGAAGATGGTTAATGAGTAAGCGGTTCACCTGATGTTAAGTGACCGCTACCCATAGGCATCCGCAACAAGCAAATCCTATCCCCTCCTCTGACCTTTAATGGTTAGAGGAGGGGATAGGATGGGAATAGATAGGAAAAGGATATTTCTTTCTCCAATCATCCCCTCGCCCGTCCAATCCTCTTCCCTTTCCCATCCTATTCTTAGTAGGAAACGATACGAAGAGAACAGACAAAGGGACTTCACTCATCATACGAAACGCAGAAGTATAAAATACTCCTACTTCATGCCTGTCTTCTTGTGAGGTCGTGGTATTGCATCGGTCGAGCTTGCCCATTCGTGCAACAGATTTTGTTATTGCGGGCCCTAACACTTCACGCTAGTGGTTTGTGAGGTCGAGATATTTTTCAAGCCAGCCTAATCATGCAAAGAGCACTACCGCTGTCGTGGCCGCAGTGTAGACGTAACCCGGGGTTGTGTTACTAAACTGATCCTGGACCTGTAGGTTAAAAATAAACCAATGCTCAGGCACAATTGACAATGTTGGTTTGCTTACGTTTATTCACAGTGTTGTATTTAGAAAATTTGGTTAATCAAATACGATAAACATGCGTTTTCGATTATGCCCATAATACTCTTTTCAGGGAGAAAATCAGGAGCCCGTAGGCCACTAACCTGCCCAGATGTGATCCTTTCAAAGGAAAAAAAATATAATCTGTACTTAAAAACAAAATCAACCAAGTGCACCTGCCAACAATCTGTTAATTCAATAAAAAATTAATGAAACCATTTTTCTTGGTAATTGAAGTAAATAATTTGTTATGTACACGCAAAGAAACAGATAAGCCTCTTTACGCTGATGTAAGGTATGCCACACGTAACACGGCGCGAATAAGGCTTCACAGGTCTTGTCCTGTCACTATTGTACTATACATATACGATAGATTATGTAAAATGGAAAATTCCAGAAATCTCTGCAATTAGTATGCATGCATTTAATCACAGCTTCTTTGCGTTACTTTTATGAGGCAAGCATCAAGTTAAGTTAAACAATCACTAAAAAATAAAAAGGAATGCTATGGCAAATGGTGAGAAAACATTAGGTTTTTTTTCATGGAACTAGGTGGCATTCGAGCAAGAATTGGTGAAATCACCATAATAGGTGTGACCGATCCCCATAGGCATCTGTAACAACCTAATGAGTTGCTAATGCCTTTCCTAACTTTAATTTACAGAGGAAAGGATCAATAAGAAAAAGAATATTTCCATCCCCTTCACTATCAAATTCTTTTACCCCTCCCATCCCATCATGGTTAGGAAAGAAGAATAGTATTAGGCCTCGGGCACCTCACTCATCAGACGAAACGCGAAATACTTCTACTTCATGCCTTGCTTCTGTGAGGTTGAGGTATTTCACCGATCAAGCCAGCCCACTTGTGCAACAGACATTATTGTTGCGGGCTCTAGTACTGAATAATGATCAAGTAAGTAGATGTATATTGTTAATTAGCATAACTCCACAAGAAATATTTACATAAATGTTGTGTTAGTATTTATAACACTTTTAAATAAACATTCAACAGATGTGAATTAATCCAAGGTTATTTTTTGTCTAACAAGAATCTGTTAAACTTTTTTAATGGAAGGGTATACAATAAAAGGTATAAATAATAGTCACTTGATAAGGTTGGTTTGCAACTCAACAGACTCTTTTTCATTATGAATGGTGTAAAGAGGTTTTACTGTTACAAATTTTATATCACTTCTATGTAAGCTCTAAGGCCTGATTTAGGTAGTGGTAGATTCAATACAGTATTATGAAAAACAAGTTTACACCTGAATCTCCTATTTGAATCAATCTTCCTTTTCATAGATTTAATTTAATATTTTTAAATTAAAAAAAAAAACAGTAATTAAAGCTCTGTATCCTATCAATTAGAGAAGCTGGGATTTAATTTTCCAGGATCACAAGGTTCCAAGATAACTTTCAAGAAGAAGAAGTGTTTAAGATCTATCTATTTCAAACAACAATGAAAGAAAACTAACACCCGGTTTTTGAGAGGCTGTTCAATAGAAAAATTAGCTAGCTAGCTGTGGAATGTCCGATCAAATGTCATTTGAATTGCTATAAGCATAATCACTAACTTTATTTTACTTTTAGAAAATGAAATCGATTTGGTATGACATTTAACTTGATGGGAGGGTTACAACTGGTTTCTGTAAGGTTCAATCTACTACACACAGGTAGAGTTAGCTAAGCATTGTATTACTATAGATTAACTAAACATGCACTCACACCCATAACCAAGAGGTGTAGGCAGAGATTATGGATTTACATTTGAAACAATCCTAGCATACCTCTCCTACTTCTTCTACATCTCATCTCTCATCCAAGAAGTATGTGTAACAACACATATTCAGTTGTTGTTTACAGATACTTCTTGTATAGTCTTTCTTTTGTATGTCCCTAATCTGATCAATATTTAATTCTTTTTAGGATATCCCCTACCAACACTGCCACTCACTTTTGTAACATAAATATTAGTTTACTTGTTTTTTGAATAGTTATGTTTATTTATGTTAGATTAATTACTAAAAACTGAATAGACTAAATACTGTGATGAGACAACTCACCACATCAAAAAGTCCATCGCTCCACTCCAATTTCTGAACTTCTAACAGAGTTGTACCATCGGGTGCCAGTTCAAGGAAGAACAGTGTTCCTCCACCAGCCAACCCATAATACTGGCTGGTAGCAACTGCTAATGAGTCAGGCCGTCTGCGGGAGAACCGCACGCTGTAGCCATGCCTGCCTGGCGTCAGGAAGGTGGGCATACTGAGAGTATAGCTGTAATATAAATAATATCATTATTAATGAACTGTAATATAACATTCCCAATCTTTGTCCCAAGCAGTAGAACCACTTCGCTGTTAAAGCTGTAAAACTACTGTAATTTCCTAATATTAAAGTCAAAGATAAGCAGAGAGCAAGATCAGAATCCATGGCAAAATTCTCAAAATCCTAAATGTTGAAAGTTTATGCAATTGCACAACCAAAGTATCAAGAAAACAAATACTACTATACTATACTAGTTTTACTATATTATAGAAAATTCAACTTGAATACATGTACAATACTTATTAATGGGAGAATCAACCAAAACTGTTGTCTGATGGAATTGAATAAAGCTATGTACCAATATATGTAAAAAAAGGTTTGAGGTGCTTAGGAGGCTTCATATCAATATTTTAAATGAAATTGACATATTTCTTCTAAATTATAAAACAACCTTTTAATTCTTATGTCCCACTCCTTTTTGCAGTTTCAGAATATTGCATTGAATACACTGATTTGCAAAATTGTTTTCAAGACTTTTATAGTAAAGAGAAGCAAACAACCAACCTACGATTATTTTAATCTAAATTAGTGTCCTTTATATGTTAAAACGAAGTGTGTTATAATTTTCATGTTCATATCAACAACGATCTTTTATTTCTTATTAGGTTTTCATTCTCATAACTGCAGTAATGTATTGAACCATTTTTGTACAACATTTTAGCCCGAATTGGTTGTAGAACATTGCCTCTAGTTACCGACTATAAAAAACAAGAACAAAGTAAGTAGAATTGTAAAGATTATAATATAAAATATTTTAAAATACTAACTTTTTCGGTCCGGTACGACAAAATTACATTTCTTTCTAAGAAGCACCCTTATTTTTGAAACTTATAAGAATCTAGTTTACATATTACACTCTGTAATAGTTCTTAAAAAAACTTTTTCTTTTCTTTTTCTTATGCCCTAACCTAGTTCAATTTTCACGTAATTGTCAAAACAAAACGTCAGTGCTACAATAAATGTAGATAGTTTCGGAAAAGTTTAAGAACATCGATACCGTTATTATCGATTCAATTATTGCGAGAATGCGTCACGCGATTTTAATCCAATTTGTACTCCCACGGCACAAATCCTATTAGAACATTATTCAATACTGCAGGAAACCTCACATATTTGCCTATATAAGCGCAGTATATTCCGGTTGTCAGCATTTCTGGTGAGGGTCTCGAACCATCAGTTCAATTGAAGAAATCAAACGTCCTACCATATTTTAGTTGTCCCATTCCAATAAAATAAAACAAGCAAAATGCTTGATCTCCTATCTTTAGTCCTCGTGGTCGCGGTAAAAGTTTTTAAGAAAACCACCCCAAATGGAAAAGTTACGGTTTACCTTGGCAAGCGGGACTTCATTGATCATGTGGATTACTGCGATCCGATCGATGGAGTTGTGGTTGTCGACACGGAATATCTGAAAGGAAGGAAAGTTTACAGCCAGGTAAATTCAGTGAAGTGATAACAAGAGTTTGAGTATACGGTGAATAATGGACTTCATAAATAGCCATCTTTCTGTTTAGCTCGTCACTACCTACCGCTTCGGTAGGGAGGAAGATGAAGTCATGGGAGTGAAGTTTTCCAAGGAAATGGTGATTGGCCAGGAACAAGTAGTACCCATGATAAACTCAAAAATGGAATTAACACCCGTTCAAGAGAAACTGCTGAAGAAACTTGGACCTAATGCCTTCCCGTTCACCTTCAGCTTCCCTGATATGTCACCAAGCTCTGTATGTATAGCTATTGTTTATTTTCAAATTATTCTCAACGAAATACTCGTTCTCACTATAGCTGATCATTTTGTCAGGTAACACTTCAACCATCTGAGGAAGATCAGGGCAAGCCTATGGGCGTTGAATATTGTGTTCGCACCTACGTTGCTGAAAGTGAGGACCAGAAGAGCCACAAGAGGAGCTCCGTTACTCTTGCCATCAAGAAGGTAACACAGAAAAAAATATTTCATTTACGACCATAACCGAACATATCTAATTTATAATGGCTTATTAAATTCTATATAGCTGCAACATGCCCCTGCATCTCGTGGTCGCCGCCTTCCTAGCTCCCTCGTCAGCAAGGGCTTCACTTTCAGCAATGGAAAGATCAGCCTTGAGGTCACTTTGGATAAGGAAATCTACTACCACGGAGAGAAGATCGCTGCCAACCTGATCGTCTCAAACAATTCTCGCAAGTCCGTCCGAAACATCCGATGCATGGTCGTGCAGCATGTCGAAATCACCATGATCAACTCGCAGTTCAGCCGCCACGTTGCCTCTCTAGAGAGCCGAGAGGGATGCCCCGTTACACCTGGAGCTAGCTTGTCCAAGACTTTCTACCTAGTTCCATTGGCTCGCAGCAACAAGGACGTTCGCGGTTAGTACTCATATAATTTGTATAACTTCACTACATAAAAGTATTATATAACAAAAGAACATGTTATGATGATAGACATTTCTCGATAGGAGTCGCTCTGGACGGACACCTGAAGGAAGATGACGTGAACTTGGCCAGCTCGACTCTCGTCTGTGACGGCAAATGCCCTGCTGATGCTATTGGTATCGTCGTATCGTACTCTGTTCGCGTCAAGCTGAACTGCGGAACTTTAGGCGGTGAACTGGTCACCGATGTACCATTCAAGCTACTGCATCCCGCTGAAGGTAAAATGAGTAATGTAGCCTAATGTGTTTGTGATATTAACATATATATGACATTTTTATAACCTTACATCCTTTCATTTTTAGGCACTGTTGAACGCCAGCGTTTCAACGCTATGAAGAAGATGCAATCCATTGAGCGACACCGCTATGAGAACTCGCTGTACACCAACGAGGAGGAAGACAACATTGTCTTCGAGGACTTCGCCCGCCTCAGGATGAACGAGCCAGAATAAACAAAAAACCATAAAATACAAAAAAAAAAGAAAAAAAACTCATCAAAAACTACAAAAAAATGTAATCAAGCAAGCGACGTGACCACGAAACCCTTCCATTGATTTATTAGGACCCATAGAATATTTTAATTATATAGAACATGTTAATCGAGTAGTCAACCATTCAACCTTATTTTAACCAATTTAATTAAATAATTATTGCAAATATTATTATGAATGTTAAAATCATATCAACATATAGTGTGATGCTTATTCGGTAGTTTTACATAAAATTATATAACCAGCTAAAAAGAAATAACAGTTTATCTTACCTTTTATCCGTATCCTGTAGTCAAAATTAACAAATTAATTAAAATATTCTTCACCAGATTTTCTGAATTTTATTTTTTAATCACTAAATTTACCCCTTGTTGTAGTATAGAATACAAAATTACTACTTAAAGAATCTGAATTTTAGAGAAGTGACCTCTGCAACGGCTAGTGAATTACTGACAATTTTCAAAGATGCATCAAAAGTCATGACCTTATTTGCATACCCTATTGTGCTTGTTAAATTTGAAAAGGGTTTGTCGCCCGGTAGTTCCTAGATAAACCCTTCTTCATAACAACACTTGCTAGCTGTACACAATTGAAAAAATGGAAGTTATAAAAACATGCATAAAAAATCTAAGTTCTAATGATGATGAATAATGAAAATCGATAATTGATTGATTTTTAGTAAAACAAATTATTAGTATTCTACATATAATAGTTTATACTAACACTTTGTTTATTAGTACGGCGTTAATGATTTAAATGATCTCCTTTCAGCTGACAGTCGTCCACTGCTTGAAGGAGGCCCCCGTTGATCGCGACATAGATCGGTCCCCCTGCCGCCCTCATCCAGTGCACTCCCACAACTTTGCGACCGTCAGTCCATCTTGTGGGAAGCCTACGTATACCTACTTAATTTAATAATTAGTACAATGAGTTGAGAAAGTTAAAATTACAATTTCTTACAGTTTTACTCCTTCGATTCATAATTTAATAATCTACAAGTCACGATACTTTTAATACTAACATGTTTTAATCGTTTATAGGGTTCTTCCTTCCTTAAACTCACTAGTTCACCACGGAGCCTGTAGAAATAAAATAGCAATTATCGTTGTTTTTCGGTTTCAAGATCATACAGTATACATACCATATAGTACTCTTCGCTTTGATCCCTTACGCTCAAGCTTAGGTTAATCTTGCCGACGAGCCTACGAGGCTATTGTGTACGAGTTGTGGTGATCACTTCGTTCCAGGTGAATGATTGTTCACTTTTTTATAACAAGACGATATATATTTTATAAAAACTCGTCACACTTTTTAAAAATCTTCACACCAAACACAATCATCTAACTCATAAAGCACATAACCCTAAAAATTATTATAAAATGTAATATAATGTTCCACTGACTAGAGGCGATGAAATATGAAATAAAGAATAAACAGCATCCTTATTGTAATGTCATACAAAAGATTTCTCTGCCGGGTTCGCCCTTGCGTTTTTTTTTTTTATCTCAGTCGCGTGTCTGCGTTATACAACAATAGGTCATCTTTAAAGGATGACGATAACAATTATTTCGCCCCTAAATATGCAGTGTGCTAAAAAGTTTAACCTCCATATTATGAAGTTACGTTTTTAATAAATTATTGTCGAAGAAATTGACTGACTTACTAATATATCAACGCACAGCCCAACTACTGAGCCTAGGGACTAGTAATTTTGGACAGAGATTTGTTCTGTTCCGTTATTGCGTAGGCTGGCACTGAAGAAGGTTTTTTTTTAATTCATCTCTTAAAGGTCTAAAGTAGTTATGAAAGTATGTCCGGAGAAACTACCCAAACGAAGCTGGGGTGGATCGTTAGTATTATATAAAATATTGTGGAACAGAAAGCAGAACCTTTCACGGTACAACCAGATGGAGACTAATTATTCATCGGTGCAATACTTTTGCCTAATTTTACAGCAATAAACTATCACTAAATGTCTTAATTACCAATTGTCTACGCTAGCTAAATCTGTCATTTTTTTAATCAAACCTTAGGCAAAATAAAACACCAACAACAATTAATTTCTTTCGCAAATCTAAACAATTCTATTAGTTCCTGACACACAATGAAAACATTTCATCCGTTCCAATTTTGAAATTCGGCGTAACGGCGAAAACTTTTTATAACCTTAAAAAAAATATTTGCTTAATCGTAAAAACTAAAACTGTATTGTCGAACGACAACTCAATCAGGTACGAAAGCTTAAGTAACAAAACGTTTTCAATATAAAAAAAGAAACAAACTGGACAAAGGTGTTTGCATTCGATTATTCTATTTGTCCAAATATATTACGAAAATGTAGTTGTCACCGACCAATTATAAACTGTAAAAATTCTAGATGTCTATTATTAATTGTGAACCGAATGAATTAGGCAATTTGAGGTCTCAGGTCAAACGCAACAAACCTAGTTTTTCTTTGATAAATATGTTTTTAAGAAGTTATTTTGACATATAACCTAACCTACTCTAACGAACTTATCCCATAATTAACTATCAACCTAACATCAACTGTAACGTAATAACGAAAGCAAAAAATAAGTTCACAATTTGACAACTCGAATTCGTTAGTTTATAAACTATCAAGATTTATAACACGTCAAACACGACATTTTGTGAATGTTTCGTTAAGTTCACAATTTGCTGATATTTTAGTATGTGACTAGACCTATTATATACTGACGAACTTCACAATCAGTCGGTGACATAGCGGACTCCATGATATAACTTTATTTTATTTGTAATGAATAAATAACTCCCGGTAAACACTCAGAAATCGAATAATGTACTTGTATTATGTAGTTATTAAAAAGTATTGAAAGCTACTTCATACAACGGTCAATATATAGAATAACGCAATAAAAATACATACGATTGATGTTAAATTTTATCTCTCACTTTATATCGCCCAGCATATTTAAGTACTAAATCAATCAAGGAGTTTCAACCCAAGGAAGCATTATTACAAACAAATCAATTTAAATTCCTGTAGATGTTTCCTTCCTAAATAAAGACTGAACGCATCTGTCATACCCACCCTCACCTAGTTTTGCTTTCTCTACGTACGTTAATTATATTCAGATATTTTACGCAAGTCATTAATTGACATATTTTGTTTAATTTATATGAACGTAACGGTCATAGACAGGGCGCAAAAAAACTATCTTCTCAAAGGTAAAAAGCGGTCAAACTTGTTTTGGACAATGCACTTTGATAAGGAAGTCTGCGAATTTTCGTCTATTCTTTTTCAAAAAGGGTTCGTCCAAAAACCAGTTTGACCACTTCCTTGTGTGAGAAAGGGCAGTATTTAAGTGACCCTTTATTTGCATGTCTTGTCAATGTGACACACGGTCGCAGCGTATGCCGTTGTCAAGAAATGTAATATAGTTCAATGTTATTTTTATTTTGCAGAATTTATTTATAAATTATTTTATTAATTAAATGTAATCAAAAGTTTACTCAATCACATTTCTATTGAATTTTGACATTTTACTTGAATATTTTTAAGTCTCTGTCTGTACATAATTTTACATAAAAATTTCAATGTTTAATACGATTTTTTATATATTTTACGATGTTAACTATATTTGAAAATGTTCGCTGTTGTTCACAATGTTCATTATTATCTACTTATAAATGTTATTTTTATCCTATTTCGCTATTAATGAATGTGGAAATTAAATAATCTTAAAAGTATTTTCATTATTTCTCGGCAAAAATTACAATAAAAATAAACTTCAACTAATTGAAAAACTTACAGTCCGTGTGTCAGAGCTACAATTATTATACAAAACATGATGTACCCACAGAAGCAAGTGCAAAAGGGACACCTTTGTCAATGGAGCCCAGTAACAATACCACGCGGCGCCCAAGGGATACTCGGGAAGGGTGGATTGCAGTGGACAAGTTTCTCACGGCTCCGAACTGGACAAACCAGTTGCTTACAATTAGAAATAGCTATCTGCGAATCTTTTGACCGTACTTATGATACGTGCCAACCGTCCTTTTGCAAGGATTATTTATTGTACACTGTGAGAAATATCGACTATTAAAAAAAATGGTTTGTACAAAGTATGAGGTAT
>JWHW01025232.1:8756-19889 GCA_000931545.1 Papilio glaucus | reverse complement strand
GACGTTGATCACCCCAGTGTTCTCGCCGCTCGTTTGCCCCCTTCTCTTACAAAAAAAAAAAAAAAGACTTATAACGTCGATTGTTTTGCACAGGGCTACATTAACTTCGAGGAATTAAATGCCAACCCCCAATACATATGGTGTGATATTAGGAGACAGACTAATGTCTGCCGCCGATAGTTAGACAGTTGAAATTTTCACAGATCATGTACGTTGCCGCTATAAGAAAAATATCAAAAAAATAGAATAAAATAAAGATTTAAGGGGACTCCCAAACAACAAACGTGATTTTTTTATAGACGGAACCCTTCATGCGTGAGTCCGACTCGCACTTGGCCGGTTTTCGGGGGCTTGTACTGTTTGTCACGAGACGATTAGTACGAGCAGGAGGTCTGATATTACCCGCTTACTAAAACGTATCTTAAAATCGTGATTTAACGTTAAAGTACTTTAAGTGTCAAACATAAACGTAAAATATTTGTCAAACACAAACATCGAATTTAAAATACAACACGACATAAATATTTAAACACATTTATGAATAGTTTGTTTACACATTAAGAAATTTGCGAGTAAACTCGAGATGGCTTCAACAATGTGTCTGATAATTAGGCAATTGGAAGCTTCGAGAAGGTCGCATCGACTATGCAAGATGGTCAACAAAAGGCTTGATCAGGACCGGATTTATAATTTGATTTTTGAACTTAGGTATTTTATCGACGGTGAGTATTTTTTTAACGTTATGAATCGATGAGATGCTCACGATCTTAACCTCGATATTAAAAGTATTTTATATTTTATACAATATTTATACTTCACAAGTCGGTAGCTTAAGACTAGAGTACAATAACTTAAAAACGAACTAAATCTAAAGTTTTTTTTTTATTGTACGGGGTTGGAGTGTTGTGTTCTAACTGGATAAATTATTGTAATGCGCTTGTTGCCGATCGAGCCTTGGTTCGCCGGAGCTTTCAAATAGGAATGCTAAAAAGAGTTACGACTTACGCCGAGGTCTTCTGCCACCCTGCTTCTTTCTTAGGACCCTGCAAATCCAACCGATCAATGAGCTTGGCCTCGTAATTCAGTAATCTAAACGAAATTACCAGCCTCCGTTCTCAAAGAAGCCCTAAAGCTTAGCTTCTCTTAAAGATATTTAGCCTAAACCCTTTATTTAGATAAACCCTTGTTTCTTACTGGATTTTTGGCTCTTTGGGCATTCATTTTCTACACCAGTACGGCTCTGGATTTTATCATTAAAATAGGTATAAAATTAGACAAAACGTCGTCAAGGTGACTGCGACCGGTTGACGCATTTGATATTGCCATTACAAATCTTTCATTATTAAAGAACCTCGTGACATTTGATTGATTTTAATTTATTGTACATTGCGGCGAATCTGACAGTTTATTTAATTAGAAGACGAGATAAGGAAGCAATAAATAATTCATGTCTATCATGCATTAAAATATACGACAAAATAATAGAATATTCGAGCAGTTTTCTAATTAAATCGTCCTTATCAAGTCTATACGACCAACTAAAAAGGACTGTCAATTCATTTCCAAATATTACAGTGTTACAAACCTTTCCAAATAAGTATTTAATGGTGTTTTTTACGTGTAGCCGCTTTTGAAATAAGAGTCTTGATTTACTTTGGTACACTTTATATTATCAGGAAACAATAAAAGAGAACATTACAGACACTTGATATTGCTCGCGACCGATCTATCCAACGCCGTAGCCAACAAGCGAATGGCCGATTGTCATTACGATATTAAAAAGAAAAACATTTATTAGACAATTCACCACAGAGGTTTTATGTTACTACCTCACTCTAAAAAGGATACTACAGTAATCGTTAACAACAGCAACAATATTTGACCCTAATATATATAATAAAAATATATTACACTGTGTGTTTGTTCAAACAAATATCGAACAAACATTTTTGTATTTTAAATTGTCACAACAATTTGACTATTCATTTTTACCACTCTGAAATTATATCCTTTGTAACGTATTGTTCTTTGTATAGTTTGTCAATACATAATTATGCAATAGGTTGTCATTCCTATCGTATTAACCTTTAGCCTTCCAACATTTGAGGTTAGGCAAGCTGATGCTTTGTTAAGAGGATTCTTTGCGTAAAGTTTAAGGTTTCGCTTTAATTGCTTTACGATAAGTTCTCATTGGTTTTTGATATTTTTTAAAACACGAAATTTAGCTGATCCGTGCGAATTTTTAGTACCAGCTGCAGCACCGTTTTTAGAGGAACTTACAGTAGTGTGTAGGAGACATAAACGATCTCCTGAAAACATTTTTTAAATGACGCACGCAGTTATGTTAAATGGAAACAACTAAGTATGTTTGTGTTTGTAAAACACATTTTCTATGTGTTTTACAGACACAAAAGAAGTTATGACCTTCCACAAAGAGGGAAAGAACACGATTTCTGGCGCAGCATTAGCTGAAAGTCCCGCAACAGATCCATTCCATCATCAAACGTACGAAACGGACGTGATTAAAACCTGAGCTTTACATTAATTTGTCGATAGCACAAAAGTTTCATCTTGTTTGATGACGTTTGGTCAATTTATATCCGGGCTTTGATTTCCTGGTCATATTCCCATTCTTCATTAAACCTAGCACTAACATATTTGTCGTTTTTCGTTTCCTACCATAAGCTTTGTTTTGTCTATATTAAGAGACAGTTCAGCTTTCTCGCTGCATTCATTCACCCGGTTCACGATTGTCCGGAGATCACTTTCCGAAGCTGCGATGGTGCTGTGTCATCTGTATAACGCAAGTTGTTCACAATTTTCCCAAATATTATCTATAATAGTTTAATTAATTTCCAAAAATTAAACTGGATTTCGCTCGATTGTTAAGGTCATTGAATAAGATGACTTTAGATAAAAGCGTTTCCTACATGTTGTTTATTTTATTTTTAAATATTTTTTGTATTTATAATAGTTTCTTTAAGTGTACATGTAACATTTTTAACCACAAGCTTATTAGTATTACTGAACAATAAACAGACACTGGAGGACACTGCAAATAAAACTACTTAAAGGTGCGTCCACATTTGACAAATGCGCCACGAAAGCGCAGCTCGCGAATTGGGACGTGCATTTTATGTTGGTGTGCCGTTCTTGCGCCGCCCGCACGCTTTTGCACGCTGACGCACCGTGCGTGAGCAGCGCGTGGTCTATCATTTACTTACTCCAGCCCGCTCAGCGTTGCATGCACGCGTGCAGCTTGCGTGCCACGCGCGCTTTAAAAGCTTTGCATGAGTTGCGCTAAAGAGGCGCAGTTGCGCAATTGCAAACAATTGCAGTTTGCGAACGGCTCGTGAGCTGCACGTTCGCCAGATCTGGATGCACCCTTATATATTTTGCTATCTTATTATTAAGGTAAAAAAATTATTAATCCGGAATATTCATGCAATCTAAAATACTTGCTCATCTTCTTGCTATATGTATTGCAATTTACATATACGAGTAATAAAAGTTTCTATATGCCAAGGCCTCGGCTCCATCATATAATTATTAGTATGTATGTCGCGGGATCATTTAAATAAAAAATAGAGCGAATTTGTTTAGCGTATCATTGAGAATAGTTTAACATTTTATTATCTATATACCATATAATTAAAAATAATTATAAAATTTATAATCTGTATTTTATCTTGATTATATTTTTTATGTAAATAAATACAATCGTCACACTAGATGTAATTATAATCAATACGAAATGTATTGTGATTTTCTCTATTTTTTATTTAATTTTATCAGTGAAATAAAACAATTATATTAAATAAATAAAATATTTTTTAACCTGATGATTTTGGTCATGACAAGAAAAAGTTATGAAAATATTGTAAATTTGTTGGCACTTAAGCGTGCAAATAAATTAGATATCTTGTTACTGGTCAAAATTATAACTTTAGTAAGATAGGTTCATATAGGTTAAGCTAACAAAGAAATCACAGTACAAGTTTCTAGGCCAATCGAAATATTGTCGAATCGTCTCTAACTAGGAGCTTTGGTTTACTTAAAGTGGTTATAAGAAATGTATTCATTATTTTTTAAATGTCAAATCAACAGAAGTATGGTAAGGATTCCGAATTGAAAACCCGGGAGTCAATTTTTAATAAAGAGCGCTTGGCTTTTTAACTCGAACTACAATGATAAAATACTATTTTTGACATCAAGCAAGATATAAAATTTTAAAAAGAGTGATTTTAGCCCCTCGCATTCGATTCTGCCAGTAAAAAAATAATTCTAACCTAAGTATTGACATCTCTTCAATGAAAATATCTTGTCTCACCTCACCCTAGACAAATTTTTCATATATGAATATTTTTTTTATCTCCTAAGGTGGCAAGCTGTTAACCTGATGTTAAGTCGACATATAGGCATCTGCAACAAGCACAAGCTATGAGTTGCCTACCTTTAATGGATAGAGGAGGTTATAATGAGGTTAAAACTTGTTTTGATAATAATTTGCACAATTCATAGTAAAGTCCTTCCTACTTGAGTTCAATGGGGTCGTCGTTCCGGTTTGAGAGGGTTTTCATCTAGAACAAGCCGACAGACAACAGTTAGTTGCCGTTAGAAGTTAGGAACTGGTTGTGGCCGGGAGCCAATTTCGATCGTTGACTTTTCTTATGCGTGGGATACCAATGTATACAATTTCGATATTCAGCCTCTGTTGAGCCTCTAGAATTTATTTTCAAATCTAAAATTTAAACACATTTTCAACAAAAACACTCTATGGGAATTCCTTTTATTAACAATGAGTGATCTACTCGTCTTCTGTGAATTTATTACTAAATCTTTTTCCGTTAAACTTGACTGGACACACTTTGTTTATCTTTCAAGCATCATATAATTTAGTCTGTCAGCATGTAACACGCCGAAGATAAGTTAAATTTCTAGGTAAACCTTACTATCTCCTAATTAGAAGTAGAACACAAATGCCCAACGAGTATAATTTAGCAACAAATATACCCGTATACTAATATCCAGACGAGGGTTGGCTACAGGGGGGCAGCCGGCCGTAAAACTGCAGCCAAAAAGCTATACAGTACGGACAACGGTCGTCGGTGGCGGATCCGGAATCCTTGACCCTCCTGATTATAGATTTAGCAAGATATAAAATAAAAATTCTGTGAAGTCCCATGATTGAGGGGTGCCCCCTCGGCTTGAGCCGCTTAGCCCTCCTACATCCGCCAATGACGGTCATACTGTGCCGACCTCACATACGTAGGGAAAAGAGCAGGAAACATCATGTGGCTATGTATCTCATAGCTAAATAGAGCCACAAGTACAAAAACCATAAACACCCACGTTGTTATCGGTTGACATAGACAACGCTCTATATAGCTACAGACTTCAAGTTATCTATATCATTTCTTATGAAACGTCAGTGTGATCATTTTCGTGCCGTACGCGACACGTACTTAATGAAGTCTCTGAGCATGTGATTAGGTAATACATTTATCGTTGAAAACAATACGAAAAGTGTTTTTTTTATAATTATCGATGGGAAACTTACGTGCTGACCCATCGGGTCACGCGCCATTAGCGGCTAATGTACAGACACACGAAGATAATGATTTTTCGTAAAGCCACGTTTTAAAATGCGCGAAAAACATAGAATACCATTAACTAATCAGTTAAAATTTTGTTTAGTCACCAAGGTCATATTATTTACTTAAATTTATTTAGCTACATCATGCAGCCAATGATGTATGTGGGATATGATATTACGTCGCATTTTGGGTAAATTGTAAAATTTTGTCAATGAGAAAGAAAACGAAATATGAAAAAGGATGCTTCAAATGTTTATGTGTACAAAAAATATGTATTTGATACAGAATAAAAATGTATTAAAATACTACCTAAGACCTTCGACAACAGCCATAACTTAGCTTTATTTTAAGTTCTTCAAGAGCCTAAAATTGGAGGTTTGTTTCTCTACAACAAGTAGAGACACCCCCTTTTGATTTCTTTTGTACAGTTATACAATCACATGTACCAGGAAGACATAACACGTATTATACGCGGCGATGTTATTTAGTAATGTCAGATATGACCTTTGAGAAATCGAGTTGAACAATGAGAGGTACCGGAGGCGTGTCGTCATCTAAGGCACGCGCTTTGAAAGCTTAGTGTGAAAGCTTTGTGTAATTGGTGAAATTTAATACTAGAATATAGATTTTAAAAATAGTTTACACCAGTAGAGCCGGCCTATTCGTGCGACAGATGTTGTTGCGGGCTCTGCCACTGTTAAATATTTTGATAATAAAGATATATTTTGTATTCATATATTTGTATGCAGTTTACGTTTCCCGCCAAGTGTATGCGTTCCAATTGTCAAGTTGACAGCAAGTTGGCAAAGAGTAAGTGAAGGATATTTTACCGGTAAATTGGATTTAAAATACCGCTAGTGATGATCTTATGAAAAGCGTATGCTTAATGTACTGCTATAAAAAGATCATGGAATCAATGTAAAATCGAAATCGCCTTTAGTCGCTGTGGATTTCTAGTGACGTTACGGCCAGTTTAAGGACATAACTGAATTTCTTAAGCAAATTAACTTTCACAACAACTGCAACTTTGTGTCCTTAAAATTGCTGTCATCTATGAGATGATAACACATTCAGATTCGATGACAAACTGTCTTTGTTGTTAGCATAGTAATTACCATAACCAAATAGCATTCGTTCATAAACATAATTGGCGGCGTACCGTCAATTCCCCAGTTAAATTGTTTCGAAACGAAATGTCATTAATCATATGATCACTGGTTGAAATTACACGCGACCCCGGCGGTCGTGATGACATGGCTGCCAATCTTGTGTTTGGCAAATTGCAGCCTAGAGACGTAAGCGTATTTACCAAAAATGTACTTGAGTATTATTACAATTTTAAGATATTTTAACTAAACATATTTTACACAAGCTGTTGATGTCTGACATTGTACTGGTTAATGTATATGCTTAGATTGTAGTCCTTAAATTATTAATGCTGCCTTGAAGATGCAACTTACAACCGGCCTTTAAGGAAGGACTACCCTGCGTTCTTTTCTTAAAGTACCTTACATTTGAAAAAAAAACATCCCACAAGAGATTTGACTGTTAGAGAGTAATAGCGCTTGTTTAATAAACAAAAATATAAATATAGGCTCACGCCCTTAACCCACAGTGGTAGGCAGAGATTATGGATTTCCATTTGGCGCAATCGTAGCACACCACCACCGACGAAATTTGGAGCGTGTTCGTCCAAAACGGTGACGAAACAGACCGACAGGAATTGTTTTAAGCAATTCTTTGGAACGTACAAGTTTTGTTATTGATTCTAGTATATTCAAAAGTAATAATATTTCATTTTTATCGTTTACGATGATATCATTTATAATAAAAATTAATGACGGACGCAATATGCACGGTGAATCGTTTGGTTAGTGTTGTCCTTAAATAGTTACTGGAGGTGACAAAAAGTGAAGGGTGCTACGCGGGCCACGCTAATAGACGCTCGCTTGCTCCCGCGCCAAGGACACTTGCGTACGTCATCTATTAACTTCGACTCTACAAAAATACGCATATTTGTAAATACACTAGGGAGTCCAGTCTCGAGGTAAATGTTACGGACTGATTCTGAAAACTATTTTGTTTAAAATCAACTGGACACAGATTGAAATCAATCGGGTAATGGTTTATGATCTGAGCATTGAAAAAAAGCCTTGGTATTGATACTGTTAGAGAGTAACACTTGTTTAATAAACAAAAGTAAACAGAGGGGTAGCCAGAAATTATGGATTTCCATTTGGCGCGATTCTGACACACCTCTCTCGCTTCTTCTACATCCATACATCTACGCATACAAGCTCTTCGGTTACGGGTACTCCTTATATCGCCCTTCTTTAGTATGTCACTAATCTGATCGATATAAGTTCTCCTTGGACGTAACGCCAACGCTGCCACTTACTTTTGCAACATAAATTTGTTTAATAAACAACATTAACGTTAGTAGATATCAAATTCAGCTTCTTGCAAGTCAAATTAAAAAGTTTCCATGACAATTTGTAAAAGTCCAAATTTGAACTTTAAAACCTATTTATCCATAGTTTGAAACCAGCCTTAATTAGTCTATTTTACCAAAACAGTGATATCTAATGTATTTACAAGTTATGGTAAGTAAGGTACATACTTCCATATTTGATGTCCTACGAATGGTCCTGTAATATGCAGATAGAACTGGCAACCGCGATTACCTGATACACAAACAAGACGAAGGTCAATCAATACACTTTATAGTGTGTATTTAATTTAACACTTTACACATTATTGTTTTGTACAAAACTGAGAAAAAATAACGTCGAAATAACCAATAACAATATCAGAGTTAGTGTGGGTAGTTTTGTACACGAATTTATATGTCACAATTTCTTTAAAATTAAAATTGACGAGGCGGTTGGCGTTGTTAATAAGATGCTTGCTAACAACGGTCGTGGGTTCGATTCCCATCCAGGACAACATGTCTAATTAAGTATGTATAAGGAAAATAGTATATCAGTTATCTGGTTTCCATAGCACAAGCTCTGCTTAGTTTGGAATCAGATGGCCGTGAGTTAATAATGTCCAGGATATTATTATCATTAAAATTATGATCATCGTTTGCTTGTAATCCTATTCGCAATATTATAAACTGTCGAGAAACTGAACGAACCATTAACGATTTAAATAATTTTTTTCTTCCTATAAGAGTTTAATTAAATAAATTGGAATTACGTAAAAATAGTGGTAGAGCCCGCTGTGATCTGTTGCACGAATGGCTCGACTCGACCGGTGAAATACCACGACCACATAGAAGACAGGAGTGAAGTAGTAGTATCTGTGTTTCGTTTGATGGGTGATGTGCCGGCGGTCCAATTTCAACCCTTTTCCTTTTCCCATCCTCTCCTAATACCCTAACCTAACCTACCCTAGGTTGGGAAGGGGAAGAGGGTTGGACGGAGAGATCTAGAAAAATACATCTAGAAAAAGTCTGACTCGGAATTTATTCAAGATTAAACAAAGATTGAGATAAACTTTAGGGGATACTACTATAAGAAACTGATTGACTGATGACGCACAACCCAAGATACTGGTCTTAGACTTAAAATTTTGCACAGAGATTTAGTTTATTTGGTAGGGTTGCCTGTGAAAAAGTTGATTTTTCTTCATCCTCTAAAGGTCTAAAGTAGGGGATGAATGTTTGTATGGAGAAACTACCCGTGCGAAGCTTTGGCATGGCTCCCTAGTTACAATATTAGAACGAAAATTAAATAATGCAATTTAAAATTTCTTGTTGTTACAAGAAATATGCAATTGGTTAAATATGTAGTATTTTGATAGATTATCATTAAAATTTTAAAAGATCTGCCTAAGAGTGTCAATTATTATAACCACATTCATAAAAGAAAGAGTCAAAGAAGCGGAGTGGCTTCTTCTTGAATGACCCTAAACCGTTCTGATGCTTAAATGCAGTAATGTTAAGGTCTAACACTAAAATCTTAAAGCAACGCAACATTTTAATTAAAAAGGGAAAAACCATATGAAATTGTTAAATCAAAGATTTGGCACCTCTGTTTTACACAGCGGCAGTTGATGTTTCTTTGGCTCAGTGCAACCGGCCGGACCGGTAGGACTGGATCGTGATAAAGTTCAAATGTTTTGAGGAATGTCACATTTTATAATATCAAGATTCTTTTAGAGGAAGTTACTGTTACGACCCAATTAGTAAAATACTAAAGAAGCACCAGACGAAGAGTAGAGATAACAGAATAAGCGAATACGTTAACGCAGAAGCGTTAAACAAGGAAAACTGTGAACCCTGTGAAAACTGTGTGTTACGATTTCTTAGAATCACACGTTGAACAAAGAAATTCGGTGCAATTGAATCATTTTAAGGGTTCCGTATCCAAAGGGTAAAACGGGACCCTATTAATAAGGACTCCGCTCTGTCACCAGGCTGTATCTCATGAATCGTGAGAGTTAGACATTTGAAATATTAACAGATGATGAGATCATTTAGAGACTTCACTATTTTTTCACCTTTCACACCAGACTATTTCTAAATACTTCTAATGCAGGTCTTTAATATCTGGAAACTCAGTATACATTCTTTTCGACCAGTGTAATCTAAACAGCTAATATTGTTTTACTTTCTCGAGCGCTTTTTATGTTAATTTATTGAGTTGTTATGGCCCCATGCGGTTCGTCGACCGTATAATTACGTGTACTAAAATTTTGATTATAAAAAAACAGACTGGTACTGATATCATTTCCTGACACTTAATGTACCAACATTCTAATGTTTTAATGTGTCTTAAGATTAATTATTACTTTTAAAATCAATAGATATGATACGACTGAAGTTGATGCCATATCGTAGAATGTGCAGACAACTTAACAGCGGTAGAACGCGCAACAAGATCTGGTGCACGAATAGGTCGGCTCGACCGGTGAAATACCACGACTTGGCGTGAAGTAGGATGTTTCATACTTCTGCGTTTCGTCTGATGAGTGAGATCCCGGAGGCGCTGTCCTCTTCCTTCTTAGTCCTATTCTACCCTTTCTAGTAGGTTGTTCTAGGAAACGATGGGAAAGGGAAGAGGATTGGACGAGGGAGGGGACGAATAGGATTTGTCCTGTCTATCCACTCGTCTGGCCATTAAAGGTAAGCAAAGCATCTGTAACTCATTTGTTTGTTGCGGATGCCTATGGGTAGCGGTCACGTAACATCAGGTGAACTCGTTTGCCACCTTCTTCCATAAAAAAAACACCAACAACCTCTGGATTCTCTCTGAAGTGGTATCATTTCACAAGTATATAATCCGGGGTTACAATCATATCTGTGTGTGGTAGACATGCTGCATCATTCATCCGCTCGCCTAGATCGTCAGTTAGATAAACATCTTGAGTCATAATGTTTTATGACGTATAATTGATACTTGTGTTCATTGAAATTACTACGTGTATGTTTTTTTGGTAATTTTGTTTTTGCGAGATATCTTCTTTGTCTATCTATGATAATGTAAAGGGTACACACCAAACCCGCCAGCCCACCGGCTTTGACCGGCGG
>JWHW01025223.1:233376-257162 GCA_000931545.1 Papilio glaucus | reverse complement strand
ACAGACCGTATAGACTTCGACCTGCCGGAACCGAACGCCGTCACGGCCAGCCGCTAGTGCGATTCAGGCCTAACGATGCCAATGCTGTCAGTACGTCATATTGAATTCATGCTATTCACGGCATAAACACAATTCGGGGCATTTCGACGGCATAAATTCAATTTCGATTAACAAACATAAATCGAGTAATGAGACTCGATTGA
Organism: Papilio glaucus; assembly: GCA_000931545.1. NCBI lineage: Eukaryota > Metazoa > Arthropoda > Insecta > Lepidoptera > Papilionidae > Papilio > Papilio glaucus. The sequence goes on along the minus strand of JWHW01025223.1, from coordinate 256,959 downwards.
CACTCGCACTCGCACACACTCAGTTAACGTCACGTTGAAGTTTGAGATAAACTCGCACTAGGCACCCTGTTGGAACCTGCAGGTTTGACTAGGAAACTACGACGACCACGCCGAATGTCAACTTTAAATATATCTGTATTTCGTCTTTGTTCTCTCTTTTTCATATATTTGTATCTCTGTTCTACACATGGGTTGGAAAAATATCTGCAGCTTAGTAGGGGCAAGAGTGGCTAATTAACACTTGGCTAGTCACTTGCTTGTTTACAAAAATTTTCAATAATAATAAGTCCTCTAACTCTTGATCTACCCACCGCTAATTAAAGTAGATATATGATATATGTGTCATTAATAAAATTTTAAACTGCAACCCTCTTTTTAAATATTGCAAAAGATAATTATGAAGTCAGGAATCCAAAATTTTATATAACTAAAAAATCCGTTATTCGGGGCGTTGCTCGATCAATATCCAGCGTAGTGCAGGATTGGCTGCAGTTGTTAGTTCACACGCCAACCCCGCCTCTTGGTTCAGACACGAACATGCATAGTACAGCGTAGTATTGTTGAGGCAATATTTTTTTTTTATAAAAGAAGGTGGCATACGAGTAAGTGGTTTACCCGATATTAAGTGATCGATATTAAGTGATACCCATAGGCATCTGCAGCAAGCTAATAAGTTGTAGATGCGTTGCCTACCTTTAATGGACAAAGGTAGGGATGAATATTGAACCCCTCCCCAGATAAATCGTCTTACCCTTCGCATCCTTTCCTTATTAGAAAAGGATAGGAGGAGGAAGTGATTCAGAATAAGGCCTTCTTCGGCTCCTAACTGGTCAGACAAAACGCAATATACTTCTACTTTATGCCTGTGTTCTGTAAGGTCGTTGTATTTCACCGGTCGAGCCTGCCCATTGTTGCGATCTCTATCGCTACTAATTTTTCGGAGATGTCGATGCTGGTAACCTTATTGACGGTTCCTTACAGCTTCATCTGATACAGGGCTCGCGATCCGAGTGATCTTGAGCTAAAAGTAAAAAATTCTAGGTCCCTAATGTAATCTAGGGGCCTAGTTGCCGGATTTAGCAGCCATCGGTATGAGTGAACTCTATCGCTGTTAATAACAGTAATAACTACATTATTTTCAAGTTTATGGAGGAAATAGCAAGGCTGAGGGAGATGTATCTACTAGATGAGGGAGGTTTCTTTTTTTTATAATGAAGTAACGATCGAAATATTTATTTATGTATTATTATAATGTTACATTTTAATATAAAAATGTTCATCTCATTATTTTGTCAACTAGAAGTTTAATATTACGTATTTTTCATTATTTATCCACTCTTCATTATCGGAAAGCAACCCTGACACTGGCGATTCATTCCATTGCCGTACAATGAAAGAAGACTCCAATAGTCTCGTACGAACGCTATCATCGACAAAAAATGGAGACCAAACTCATGTCTATATGTCTGTTACTAAGGTACTCTTCTCATTGGTTCTTAAGGAAAACGTTTATGAGGTTATATAATCTCAAATCCCTATAAAGCAAACTTCGGTTATTAATCACAAAAACTTCTGCTACTCGTCTACACAGAAATATATTTTGACTTGACCAGCGAACCGGCAATAGTTTATCCATTATTATATTATTAACTTTAAAATAATATACGCGTTATTACTTCTTACACTTTATAGAAGTGAAACATAAGAACCTATGAGTTTAGTTTATTTTTAGATTATAAGATACAAATATAAACACGCCAAAAAAATCTTTTTGACAGAAAAGATTGGTTCGACAGCGTCGTTGTTTCAGCCAAAAAGCATATATTGCTGGAAGTAGGCTTCCCCCAAAAATCGCCACAAAAATCGGTCCCCTGCCATCCTCATCCAGTAGATTACCGCAACCTTGAACATAGAAGATTGTACGTTTCCACTATTATCTATGAGTATACGAGGAGTCGGAGGTCATCTAAACTAAAATAGCTCTCTGACCTTATATTAGAATAATAAAATATAGTTTTTTTGGCTTAGATATAGGCACAAACAGTATCAGCAGTCCCGTGGGAAAATATACAACTGCCTAATGCAGAGAAAGATATGTGTATACCCGTAGGCTTATCGTGCGTATTTTTGTAATGACAATAATAACGTATTGTTGGAATTATTTTTTCGGCAGACATAGTTCAGTCATTAGAGCTGGATGTTGCTACTCAACAAGACAACTCCATAGTCTAACACCGTGTTCATACTACAAAAAACATTCACATTAAACATGTTATTATCGCAGAGATTTAATAGAGCCCGCAACAACAATATCTGTTGCACGAATGGGCCGTCTCGACGGGTGAAATACCACGACCTTACAGAAGACAGGCGCGAAGTAGAACTACTCTGCGTTTCGTCTGATGTGTAAGGTACTATATACCTAATACCCATCCTTTTCTTATTAGAATGGGGAAGAGAATTTGACGGAAGTATCCATCCTGGATATGTAAAGAAAATATATATTTTTGTTCTTATAAAAGGTTTGTAAGAATCGGGATTCTTACCACGATTAGCCTTTTTGAGCTCCCGATATTTCGGCACAGTTGCATGCGCCACGAAAGTGTTAAGTTATATATTTTTCTGTTCCCCCCCCCCCTTTCCAATAATGGCAGGCAACGCATCTGCAGTTCATTGGCTTGTAGCAGATGCCTATGGGTAGCGGTCTCTTGTTATTAGGTGAACCGCTTTATCGTTTGCCTCCGTCTGCTGTAAAAAAAGACGATAATGTGTTTAATGTGAATGTGTTGACACCTATTACATGATCCAACAAACAATCTCGTTGTCGAAGCATGCACTGTAACTTACGACGATTATAATGATACGAATAACGTTTTACAAAGTATGTCTGTAATAGTTATCAGGTAAAGCTATCGAACGAGGTGGATTGCTAACTCGCCTCTCGTTTGTTGAAGTATAATGTTTTTGGCTTCTACCATTATATATACCATTTTTAGGTTCATCGAGTTATAAGAGCTTTGTTTATGCCATTCATTTTTAAGGAATGATAAAGTAACTTACAACAAGAAATGTTTTTAATACATAATACCTTGCTCCTAAAGATTACCTTATGGGGTGAAGACAGTGTTGAGGTTTTATTTACTAAAATCCACCCAACTGGAGGTTCTGGCATCTCCAAAGGTACGCACCGATGCCCCTCTGCACTGAGCTTGCTTGAAGGAACTTATTTAGGATCAGTTCAGAAATCTTTTTGTTGGCAGTCCTTTTTTCGGAAACTATTTATATGAAAATATCATTAGCTAAACCACATAGTTTCACTACCGACCACTATCGCCCTGGTACACACACCCTGGTGGCACAGCCTCGTACAAATTATACTCGGTAAATATTTGTGAAAATAATATGAGGGCATAATTCAAAACCAAGGAGACGTGTACATATTAATTTAATACATTTAATTCGCTACATTGCGTAATCGTTAGGATAATAATTTTACGTAAAAACGATTTATATATACAAGAAATTTATAATTTATGCGTATATAAGCTTGGTACACACTAACTTTAACAATTTAACAAAGAAATAAAACAAATGTACCGATATTTATACTATTATGTCTCATAAACTTTCTGGTTTTAATCTAATAGGACTATGCTTATTCTTTCTTCTCGACAATGTTGTTTGAGTTGCAGAACGTCTTAGGATCTTCGGGCACCCAAATTTTAGCGTGCAGTGTTCCAGCCGTCGGTCTTTCTCCACGACGAGACCAAGACAAGGAATGCGCTTGGAAATTATTGCCTGTAAATAATCAATCTAATCTAAATATAATTAATTTTGTTATTGATCCATTTTGATACCAATTAATGACAGCAAAGTGATCAAAGAACAATATAAATAAAAACAATCATGCCTCTGACCTATAAGATTAGGAACAGATCACAGATTTTATATATTTGTATATCATATAGTAGCTGGCTCGGCAAACTTCGTACCGCTTGCGTTGACGAGGAACATTTCTTTCAGATTAGCAATTCCCGACATGCATTGAAATGACATGTTAAGTAAAAATGTGTGTGGCATTTCTGTTCATTTGGCATCCCGGTATTTTTACAGGGAATAAGTTGTAACTACTAAATTAGTCTGATCTCCTAATTTCATTATTACTAATCATTTCACGATACTTGTTGCAAAACGAAATGGCTAATCTGTGATCGATGAGCTATCAATTAGACTCACACAATAGCCGGGGTACGGTCCTTAGTGAGTACAAACACAATTCTTATTTATCTGCAATTATGGTGAAGAGAGTTTAAACAATTCTTTGCGGGGGTTCTTCTAACTAAACATTTCGCGATGTGGTACAATATCGGGGTGTTGTGTTAGGGGAAAAAGCGGGGCGACGTGCGCACGTGCGCTCCGTTATGTCCCCTTTCTATTAAGTTTCTAGGGGTGTCTGATATTTATCGATATAACAACGTATCAATGTTAAATACTATTTAGTCTAGTCTTACTCCTTAAAACTATATTTAGATTTAAAGGTTTTATTTCTAAAAATAAATACATTTAAGTAGAGGTTACAACAAGGCGGTAATCAAGGTTAAACGTTAATTCATTCTAACTGTTTGACAAAAATGAAGGTTTCATAAATGAAATGTTATTTTATCTATTACAATTAAATGTAAAAGTTAATCTTCGCCAAATATCTGCCACACGTCAATTCGCATATCAAAGTTTCTTTCCGCCTCAGCAAAATCATTCCTCAATCTCATCAATACGCCGAGAAATCTTTTCTTTTTGCTAAATGGTGGTTAACCAGTTGACATAGACTTTCTACTACAGATATCTCCAAACTATAAGAAGACTAACGGTGTTGTATCGCAAGATCTCAACAATTTATCGTGCCGTAGAGCCATTGGAGTATGGAGCACTAAATATGGACCCGCTTGCTTCATATCTAAGAAACCTTTCTCAGACTGAAATTTCTTACGGTAGTATTGTTATACTCTGTTGAGTATATAATATTTTTCATATTTTTAATATGCATAGTCATAGATTCCATGCAACATCGAATTATCCCACTAACATTATAAATGCGAAAGTTTATATGTATGGATGTTATTTACTCTTTCAGGCAAAAAATACTAAATAGATTTTAATCAAACTTTACAATAATATACTTTATACATAAGCAACACAGTGTCAAGTAAGAAGGGAAAAATCCGCCATATTCGAGATATTTTGGTGTGCACTGCAAAAACAGTTAGTTACACGTATACAATTTGCAATGGAAATGTTTACCATAAAAAAGCCCGCGAGCTATATCCTTTTATGTGTAAGCCATTGTCACCTAAATAGTGAACCATCTATTAATTATAGGGCGAAACGAAGTTTGATGGGCCTGCTAGTTATACATATATTGTATATTGAAATTGGCTCGAATCTTCTATATATTTTAAATTTGACAGTCAAATTTGAAATTTAATACTACTTAAATGTATAAACGGGAGTATATTACGTAAATACAAAGTAAAAATGCCAAACTAGCTTTAACGTATAATTTTTTATTTCTTGACAAAGGGCAAATATTTTGAAGTTTTTCGTATTTCGTATTCCTATTGATATATCAAAAACTGATTAAATATCGATATCTTTTAAAAGCACATACCTATCGAATGACGAACATTTATACAAGTGCATTAATAACAGTTTAGGACTATATCACAATGGACATATTGTACATTTCCGGTAATTACACCGCTTGTCATGCACTTAAGAGTACCACAAATCATGAATATCTAAATACACCGAGTATTGAACTTAATCGATTGAGGTTTTTAGTTTCTGCCGAAAGAGTAGAAATAAAAAAAAATAGTATTAAACTTGACCACGGTAATTCTTTCCAGCGTATTTAGCTAAAGCGCCCAGTTCCTCCTCAATCCTTAAAATTTGATTATATTTACCCATTCGTTCAGACCGGGCAGGGGCACCACATTTTACCTGGCCAGCGGATAACCCAACGACCAAATCAGCCAGGAATAGATCATCTGTATCCCCCCATCTATCACATACTACAACACCAAACCCATTGGATTTTATCAATTTAAATACCTCTATCAATTCCGTAAGTGTAGCTGATTGATTGATTCGAATACCTAAAGTATTACCAGCCCTTTTTTCGACGGATAACCCTACTCTTCTTAAATTAGTCTGAGTTAAATCGTTTCCAAATAATTGTGCTTGCGTGCGCGACGTTAATGTGGACCAAGCTGCCCAGTCATCGAAATCAAAAGCATCTTCGAAGGAACACACGGGGAACTCTTTCATACTTTCAAGATACAGCTCGGCGAGCTTGTCGGACGACATATAATCCTGGGGGTTGGTATTGGGATTTTTAAACTCCAAGTCGTAAGCTCCATCTTTGAATAAGTCCGAAGCGGACGCGTTTATAGCAATTTCTACTTTACCAGCGTAGCCACATTGTTTGATAGCATCCGTCAGAAAAATTAGAGCATCCCTGTTACTTCGTAATGGAATAGAAAAGCCGCCATTGTCGCTAACATATGACGCTTCAATCTTGAATTTAGAAATTATAGTTTTTTTGACATATTGATAAATATCAGTTCCTAAGCGCAACGCTTCGGAAAATGAAGAGGCGCCAGTGGGCATGATCAGATATTCTTGAAAAGGCATTTCATTAGATGTTAATATACCACCAGTCAATATTGTAAAATGTGGAACTGGCATTATTATAGACGTTACTTCGGCCATGTCTGAAATGTGTCTGTATAAAGGCATTCCTTTTTTCGCAGCTCCAGCCTTCGCAACAACCATTGATACACACATAATAGCATTAGCCCCAAGTCTTGATCTAGAATCTGTTCCATCAAGAGCTAGCATGAATTGGTCTATTTCTTTTTGCATTGTGACTTCGTAGTTTTGCTTTATAAGTTCCGGTGCGATTATCGTATTTATATTTTTAACAGCACTACTTACACCCATTCCCATGTATTCGGCCGGGTTGTTATCACGCAACTGAACTGCTTCAGCGGTCTTTTTAATATCGGTATTTGGTACACCAACTCTGAAGAGACCGAGTTCTGTGACCATATCTACCTCGACTGTAGGAACTCCCGTTGAATCAAAGATTTGCCGAGCAAGCAATATTTTAATTGGCATTTTGGAAAGAGAGATAAAATCAAAAATAAAGAAAAATAAATCGTAGGTAAATAGTTGACAATGAAATGTCAAACAGATAATTCTTTATTGCTAATATGAATTATATATATTTTTAAGTAGCCAGTGAATAAAAAAATGACAAGTGTATTTTTATTCATAGCGCATCGCATATTTTAGGAGTAGGGACATTGAGCTCAACGGTAGAGTCAATAAAATTGGGGTCCAACGGTACACGTGCACGATAATCTTTATGTAAATCCTACATTATGTTTCGATAAGGTGTTTTCATTAATTGAAAAAGAGATTATGTGGCACTCATTCTGAGAAGTGTTTTATAATCGTAAACTATTGTGTCGTTATAATTTGGAAAATTATTAAAATAGTTTTTTGTAATTCTTTCATATATAAATATTTCACCACCATTAAGTTTATAAATACAAAGTTTTTTTTAAATGTAAGAAGGTGGCAAACGAGCAAGCGCATCACCTAATGTTAAGTGATCGTTACCCATAGACATCCGCAACACCTTTTCATCTCCTCTGTCAATTATAGTGGTTATTTCCTTTTCTCCATTAACTGTTAACTAACCTAACCTTACCTATCCTTACCAGGAAAGGGTGAGAACGGGAAGAGGACTAAAATTAGGCCTCCGGCACCTCACTCATCAGACGAATCGTAGAGTAAGTACTTCTACTTCACGCCTATTTCTGTTCGAATCACAATTAGATGCCAACCACAGATTATATTGTTGCGCATGAATATTAATAACAGATTACTTTGCGGGCCCTCCATTCAGCACGCTTTTATGAAAAAAAATGATTCAAAAATCGTAGGCGGCGTGGTGGAAAACGCGAAAATCTCACCGACATTTATAATATCAGTTGCCATGGTAATGTTACTTGGTACGCGACATCATTATACAGATAAAAACGATGCTGGAATATGAAGTTTAGATCAATGTAGCTTGAAAAGATATCGCGTAGCAAAGGTGTATAAAGTTGCACCCTAACTTCGTTAAATGACTTCAGTGTTTCGAACAGCAACAATCTGTGTTTCATTATGATGCCTGATGCAACTTTGCTATTACGAACTAACAGTGCCGTCGAAATTTGGACTGAGTCTGATCCGTCCACGCTAGAATTCTAAATACCAGCATTTGTCGAAAACGAAGAATACCTGATTGCCCAAATGATGTTCCCAGGGGAAAGTAATAGCATAAAGGCAAAGTTACCAATATCGGTTGCCATGGGAATGTAAAAATAAATTATAATCATTTGACAATAACAACTTTTAACACTTGTTACTCACATATAATCCCATAAAAATTCAAGCGAGGAAAATAAGAAACAAAGGCATGTGAAGCCGCGGGTGACATCTGGTATATTTTAAAATTTCTTATCAACTCGTACGGACTGCACAAACGAATGAAATTTCAATCTTCTCTTTTGTGGTCGCCAACTTCAAAACAGAGAGAACTAACTAGGTTTATTTTTAAAATCGAATCTTCAATTATTTTCGCTATATTATTTGGCGCTTGTATAGCCAGCGTGTAAAAAAATAAAATGCTGATCGTCACACAAGGGGGTGTGAAGAACTTAATAGTTTTCAAATTCACTCCTCCCTCCTATTTGGAGAGTGAGCACTTAATTTGCTACAGCGTGATTCGCAAACGCAAAGCTCAACAAATACACTTTGTAAATCTATTCCCTTATAGGAGAGTATAGTATGCGCAATCTGGCCGATATTTTGTTGTTTAATTTTAATAACGATTCTTACACATGGTAATAAAAATTTTACTCGAAAAACGATTTATTTTTCTTTAATAATTAGCTACAATATAGACGTCGTAACCAATATAATCAATGTTGATGTTATCACTTTAAGCCCTGAGTTTGATAGCTGTGGTTTGTTTGGTGTGTCATATTTGGCTCCAATAAGCATAATGAAAAGCTGATGGCAACTATCGCTATTAGGTAAACCCTAAGAGTATGATTAAATACATAAAAGATAATAATTTATACTACAAATATTGTAGCGTCAATATTCAAATACTATTTAAAAAAAATGCAATTTGCTGTTACCTTACTCTATACAGAGTTAGAGCGTTGAGAGTGAGTTTATTTGTGAGTGAGATTTATTAAATAAATCTGATATATAAAATAATCTGGGATGTAATAATTTTAAATAACGGTAAGTAATTTGGTCCATAAGTGGGAATATTTGAAGCATTAAAGGACTCATCAAGAACTGAAAGCTAAGAGAATTTAGACGCCTCAGCAGACAAATAGTGAGACGTAAATTACAAATATTCAAGCCAATGGTCGGGAAAAATTAGTCAGTCATTTTTTTTTTCATTCAACGTGTATCGGAAAGATGTAATTTTCGCGTCATTTAATTCGTATTTTTCAAGGATTACATATTGCTAAATTGATTTATCTCTGAGACATGCGTCTTCCACGCTAATACATTCATAGACTTATGTCTTTCATACTTAAGTATTAAGATAAAAAGAAAATGCAGTCAGGTCAAGCGTCGTACGCGCATTACCATGTCAAGCCCGATACCATGATATCATGAGAAATGTAAATGCCTCCTCAAGCCAAAGTGAAACAATATATAAGTTAACACGAATAAGACATAAAATTAAATTAAATTAAAAAAAATGTAAGCGAATAAACCTAAAATAATTTTAATTATAAGTTGGTCACAATTTTTTTTAATATAAATTAAATATGACATCTGTAATTTTTAAATAATTAAGAGAGGGTTCGTATTGAAATTTAATGACACGATTGTTTCGAGTAGTGCGGATCCCACGGGACGAGGCGCGTCATCACGCGACGCGCCGTGGGAAAAGCGCAGGCACAACACCTGGACCAATCGATCGCAGATATCCGCACGTTACCGTTTTATCATACTATTGCACAAGGGGCGGGGCGATGTTCCCGAATAAAATGGTGATAACACATTCATTAATATTTTTTTAAGATACGCAGCGGATTATTACGATAATTAAATGAATTACCGTGGAATTTTGACCACTGGACGACAACCATCCATTGAATAGGGAATAATCATACAAAATAATATAACAATATTCAATCAATCTTAAAAAAAATATTTATACATTTTGCAGGTCTAGGTAGATACCAGCATTGTATTTTTAAATATGTTTACTTACGTACATAAGAAAGTTCATTTATATAATTTTATATTATGAATTTTTATTATATTTTTCTGCATGTATACATAAATATCTTCCCCTTCCCACCCTTTTCTCATAAGAATAGGATGGGAACGGGAAGAGGATTGGACGTAGAGGGGGTTAACAGGGAAAAGGAAATATCCTTATTCCGGTCTATGCCCTCCTCTGTCTATTAAACGTATTTGCTTGTTGCGTATGTCTATGGGTACGGTCACTTAACATCAGGTGATCCGCTTGCTCGTTTGTTGGGCTCCACCTTCTACCATAAAAAAAATATACTGAGTCCTGTCGTATACACCGGCTTAAAAAGCGGTGTTTTTATGTTATGTACTAGTTATATCTTGATTGTTTTACTTAAAATCTTTTTTACAACGTAACACTTGTAATTTGCTACTGCGTATATTATGTCCTATACTACATCGTATAGAACATTTGAACAATCTGTCCAGTTCGTTAGTAAAAGATATAAAAACTATTTTTTTAAATATTTATATGTAAAAATAATTACCTTTGTACACCTTCTGGTATAGCTTACAGTGAGAACGGTAGAAAAACTGAGAACCGTATAAAAGTTTTATATTCCGGATATCCACGTTGTAGTTTAGTGTTGGTAGGGGACGCCCTAGGAGAACTTATATCAAGTGTATGCTTCGGTGGTTCGGGCATGTTGAAAGGATGAATGAAGAGAGAATAACGAAACAAATTTATGTAGCAAAAGTGAGTGGCAGTGTTGGTAGAGGACGCCCTAGGAGAACTTATATCGATCAGATTAGTGGCTTACTAAAAAAGGCCGATATAAGGAGCACCCATAACCGACGAGCATGTATGCGTGGATGAATGAATGTAGAAGAAGCGAGAGAGATGTGCCAGGATCGCGCCAAATGGAAATCCATGATCTCTGCCTACCCCTCTGGGTTACGGGCGTGAGCGCGTATTTATTTATTTATTTATTTATTTATTTATCCACTTTTAATTAGATTACTCAGCTTACTAATTTTTATAGTTAGTTTTATGAGTAGATCATAATTTTTCATGTCCTATAGTGTTGCGTTTTGGTTTATATCGCGACTGTATATCGATCATCAAAAGGTGCACAAACAATTTGGGGTCGGCGGGGGTCGCGCCCTGGTACCATTTGACCCGGCGACCCCTGATCCTTCGCATGAACTACGAAGTGATGCCACCAAATCTAAAACTTCACTCCATAACACACAATGTGATAAAATAAAATTAAAATAAAAAAATAATAATTGAAAATTATTAATAATTTTAAAACACTATTAAAACTAGCTGTGCCCCGCGGTTTCACCCGCCCTGCAATTTTACTTAAACGAAATGATATTACCTACTTAATACCTACTACTACCGTAACCTCATCATCATCTCCCTGCCCTTTTCTCGCATATGTGGGGTCGACACAGTCTGGTCGTAGCGCAGTTTAACAATCACATATGATTGTTTAAACTGTGACCGTAGTCCATACTATATAAGTTATGACTATAGTTTTTACGGCTGGCCGCCTGCCTAACGCCAGCCCTCCTCGGGAGTAATAAGCTACTAACCGAACCTAAAAAACCTTTTACATAAGAATACATACATAATTTCTAAAATCGTCTATGTACGTGTTACCAAATATAGATATTACAAATACCAAGGAACGTCGTCTGAAATACGTGCGTGTGCTGTGAAAATCTCAATACACAGTGTAGCTGATGCTTGCAAAATCTTCGAAACTGTCCTGTTTTGAACTTTATATAAACTCTCAATCATCATTTTAAAAATCATAATATAACTAATAACATATATAACTAAAAGTTCAACTTATTCAACTGAACAGCTATATTATAACATTTTTATCGAACAAATTTTTGACATGGTTCTTTAAATTGATATAAGTTTTTTATTTATAAATCGATTGAGATCTGAAAACACCCTAAATGTTAAGTGAAGCTTATGCTTATTATGTACCACAATACATTAGTGAAAACAGAACCTAAATCGGTTAAGCCGTTTCTGACATTAGCGGGAACAAACGCACAGATAAACAGCACAGAAAAACGCACAGTACTGGGGAATGCGCAAGATAGGTTGCGTATGATATCCGTCTCCGTAACGCTTAGTTTGATTTTACTCGTCATACATTTTCATACCCCGGGCTAATATATGAAAATCGAGTCTTAAGGAGTAAACTCCAAAGTCATAAGGACTGCCGACAGAAGTAAAAACTCCATGTGGAAAGACGCACAATAGTTAAATAAACCCTTATAAATTAAAAAATGAAACAAAATTGAATACAAGAAAAATAAATGAAAGAAAGTTCCAAATAAGCATGTTGTTAACGCATGTTGTTCAGGCGGACCTATTAGATTTTCAACCTAACAAACATCGTCTAACACGGCTTTAAGAAGTTTTCACTTCAATAAGAAAATACAACAAAGAAATCTAACATCTATACCTAAAACTCATGTTGTTACACCGTTTATAAATCACGAGCGGCTGCACACATTTTATGATCTTATAATAATAAATATCGAATTACAATAAAACAGAAGATTTTTAAGGAGTGATCGTCTCCTACGCAGGCAACTGTCGAGACTACTAATTGAGACCTCCTATTTAAACATATGAAATAAGAATATAGCTCACCTCTGATAATGACCTTCTTTTGTTCATCTTTGTTTCGCACATTATTAACTCCGGAAAGCATACTGTCTGAAATACTGCGATCAGTTCGTACCTGCCGAAATTATTATTATTACACATACTGTAACAAGAATAAATTAGTAGTAATAGAAACGAGGAATGTTCTTTTCTGGATGGCTGATACCCACATTTTTTATTCATTTCGTTGGAGATTTGTATAAATTTCAAGCATTACGTGGCATTTATAACAGATAAAGTAGACGGAAGGCTGACTCTTAGGGAGCTTTAACTAAAAATAATGATGATAAATAAGAATAATTTACCAGATCTCCCAAGAAACTTATGTAGCCGATAGCGAGCTTTAATGTGTCTACTTTGGAAAGACGTTTCTCATACGGGAGAGTAGGAATGTGGGCTCGAAGACCCTCGAAGGCGTCGTTTATCGACTGCATGCGTCGGCGCTCCCTCAGGTTAGCCGCCTGCCGTTGCTGCATCTGCTGCTGAGGGCAACGCGACCGTCGCTTGTGCAGGCGCCTACAGTCCGACCTACAAGCAATTGTATCATTACTATCGGAATAAACACATATAAGTGCATTTAACTAGTACACTTATTCAGAATGTTGAACTTGCCTTTCTGGAATAGTTAAAGGCAAGATCAAAGAAGGTCACGTAACATTACGGGAACCGTTAGACTCCTTCCCAAAAACTAAACGGCTGGACTGTGTTAGGAAAATTATATTTCGCAAGAACTTCGCTTTGGCACATGAAATTTAACAATACGATGTATTTACACAAACTTTGATAATATCGCTGGCATATTTAGTCGGCTAAAGCAGCTATAGAAAACGTTGTCCATGGATTTTTCGCGGTCATGATAAAGAACACGAACGGTGACCAAGCCTTGGTGAGCACAGACCTTTGGCTTTAAAATATTAGTGAACATAAGGGTCCTTTAAAATATTGGTGAATAGCAGCATTAAGGGAATCGAAATGACACAAACTATCTGATTAAATACTGACGCCGAGTGACAACGTTTTTGGTCATTAATTTTCAAATATAATAGTAATTGGCCAATCATTTTGAGTAGAAATAAGAAAGTCGATACAGCACGAGGTGTACTGAAATAGTATAATGTAAGTAATCTCCGTCTATTATTTATATATATACTAGCTGTGCCCAGCGGTTTCACCCGCCCTGTAATTTTACCTAAACGAACTGATATTACATACTTAGGACTCTAATTTATAGTAATCTATATGATAGGACTCTATTTTATAGCATTTTTATCGAAAAAATGGTTCTTTAAATTGACATAATTTCAGAGATAGCGCTGTATGTGAAAAATAATTTTCCCTGTTTTCCTGCTTTTCTCCTGAAATTTTCTATACTATAAACCTCACGCAGCCCGAGACCTTTCCAACGAATGCAAAACCGTGGAAATCGGTTCGTGCGTTCTGGAGTTATAGCGTCAGGAAGGAAAACCCGACTTATTTTTATATTATAGATAAAAAGATCTACGTAAATCTTATACGTATATTATATTATGTATACGGTCGCAAATCATTCTTTATAACTTTTATAAAGTTGTAAGTTTTTAGAATTAGGAATAATCACGCATAGCTTATTGAATTAATTGTAAATATGGAGAATGTAAGAGTGATTAACATTCTTAACAGTCTTTAACATTTAAACTTCGTTGATATTAGAATTTTGACATTTTGTGAGATGAAGTTGCGTCTGTAAGAGCTACTTAAAACATGACTATCTATATGCCCCCTGGGTATAGCTAAGTGGACAACATTACCTGAACTAATAGAAAAACAGTGTTGGGTTTACCTCTGTATTTCGCTCTGTGAATAAGGTGATTATTATTTCATTATTTCCCTTTCATTACCTTCCCTCTTCTGTTTGTCTCCTCTTTTTTTGTTGCAAATATTTGTGGGTAGTGGTCATCGCTCGACATCAATACTACGAAAATATTCTAATAAATGTCCTCTAATAACAACCACTTCTTGGATAATAGAATGTATTTTATTGATCGTGTTCTGATGAAAGCGACAAGAAACAGTTATCTGCGGAGGAAT
This sequence comes from Papilio glaucus, assembly GCA_000931545.1. NCBI lineage: Eukaryota > Metazoa > Arthropoda > Insecta > Lepidoptera > Papilionidae > Papilio > Papilio glaucus. Next base: position 241,850 of record JWHW01025223.1, on the reverse strand, counting down.
CGTTAGGACGACAACACGTTCACTGCATACTATAAATGAAGATTTACGTAGAAGCAATTAAGTTGCTAAAGAAAGAGCGACCAAATTTCAGGGGTGGCCAATATGGCAAAAAAACATTGACGGTTTTTTTTACCATATGTTTACCATGACCTAACATAGACACATAAGAACCCAAAGCAAATACGTGTATACTCTACAGGGTTACTTATAAGCTGGTATCCAAAATGCAACAAATTGAACTCCCCATATGCATGGCCTAAATTCAATAGTTTCCAAGATATTACAATTTTAAGAATTTTTCGATATTCACCGGGCAATGATCTGAAGATTTTCCGACCTGATCATGAAGAAGACATCGCTCTTTAATGAAACCTTAACCATATGTTTGACTAACTTTGATGGGCTAGCACAACAAAATTTTTTTTTTAGTGATATTGCGGATATCGAAAAATTGCGTATGAATCTATTAATTAATTGTAAAAGGTTATTTGTAAAAGGCAAAACGCCTGAACAAATCAAAGATATAGCGGATCGTTACCATTCGATCGTTTACCATTGTAAAATTTAGAGAAGTACTTTGAGCGAGGTTCAGGCATCTTGCAAGACGATGCACGTTTGGGGACATGTAAAAGCTCGTCGTATCATCATACTAAATGTAAATGTCTAGCGTTACAGACGCACCTCAGTTTGATCTGAAATCCACGAATAGAAACAAGACGACGACTGCTCTTTTTTCGCAAGATCTAGCCCTACGTGAAGTATTATGTTCCCTAATGAAAAATCCGTTCAAAGGACAGAGATTTGTGTCAAATGAGAAGGCCATTGTCTTCATGTGCCATTAATTTTATTAGAAAATTCCGTATATTACTTCAGACGACTTAAAGTCGAATGAGTATCGCCGAGAGAAGTGTTTAGACTGACTTACAAAGACAGAGCATGATAGTGAAATAAACGTAGCCTAGGGGCCTAGGGCGCGACTGATTGTAATAATATGCAAACACCGACCTTTTCCGGGGCGTAGACAGATTTTCCTGATCACTCGCGTAGAGGCTGCCGTCGGACATCGATGAGTCGTCGTACAAGAAGATGTCAGAGCTATTAGCTGATGCAGGCGAGCCTTCCAACGCCACCGGCACTACGCCAGTGTCTAATCCTGAGCACAGCCCTACGTTTATACTATCCATGTTGAACATTCTGTCAATTCTATACAAATGCTTCACTTGTTCACATATTACTACACAAATTTACAAGATAATGAGCCTTTTCCAACCACACTCAAACGCGTAATGAGGGTTGTTAGCTAGAGGGCACTCGCAATGGGGTGACTCCGCCTACTTGCGATTTCTCCGCCCACCGGTTTTCCCAACCATTCAGTGAAGAATGTGAGTATTATAAATAAATAGAAATATTTTAATAATTATATAATTGGAATTATAATTCACCTTACTGAGCATGTCGATAAAGCGTTAATTAGTCTTAAAACATATTCCAAGCTTATAATAAAACATTTGAAAAGCTTTCTGTGTTCAATATTTATTATGAATAACTAATTAATCTTTATATTATTTTATTACTTTGTCATTATATCGAAAACATACTTTGGACGTTACCATAGGCTTAGAAATCTAAGTTGGTATTTTAATTTCCGTTTTTTTTATAACTTATGGAAGTATTAGTTAGAACAGCATGAGTCAGATCTCACGAAAGTTAGTTATGATTGTCAATTTTCAACTCACTTTCAGGTACTGTAATTTTAAATAATTCCATATATGATATGGTGATAGATATGGTTTTCATCTCTCGATTATATTTAATAATTGAGAGATAAAAATACATCTACACTTTCACCCAATAAAATATTTACGCCTTTCAGGTAGTAGTAGAGTCTGCAAAATTGGTTTTCTTGACCTCGACGGACCATTCTGGGTAATGGTGGTTTTTAATCTGTTAAAATACCTTAGGAGCCTGTGCATAAATATCATAAATTATATTTTAATTAACTAAAGATATGTATGCCAGTACAGATCGTATTATTTTTTATAGCTATTAGCTACTATTTTTTATAGCTCCATCCTCGGAAGTTAAGCGACTGACTGCTCCTGCTGTCTCAGCCACCAGGGCGAATCTCGTTTTGAGCCCCGCTCCCGACCGCAAACGGCTATTAATGGTGGGGTTAAAAGCCCAAGGAAAAACCGTTTCGCCTTTCGCTTCGTAGCACTACTGCTGCCACAAACGCAGTGTGACCCCGCATCGCCTCGAATGATAGGAGAGTAGCCCAACGTAAAACAAACAATCTTATCCCTTCGCGACTCCACTTCGACTGTAAACTCAAGTGATAGTGATCCCTCAATTCCCGACGACCTCCAGTATGAAAAAAGCCAACCTCGAGCGGCCTTCGGCCGGTCGAATAGCTTCCTCATTGTTCATCGTGGGTGACCGGTAAGCTTGCGAGCTAGAAGTTCAATTTGGAGGTCGCGCTACAGACCGTTCGACGATCGTTCTACAAAGTAGTTATACGAGGCAGCAAGATTGACGCGCAATCGTACTGTTATGTAAATGGTGTAGATGAAATTTGAAGTTTATGAATCGTTCTAAATCTTTGAAATTCATCCCATAGTTTACTTAGTGGAAAATAAACGTACATTAGAGGATAAAATTCATGACCATTTATAAAATAGCCTAATGGTTCAGGGTGCGGACTGCAAAACATGCACAACATGGTCGTGGGTCGAATCCGCCAATTCGACTATTGTCGTGAACCATTTTCCAACCAAGTGTAAGTTTGGCTGGGAATGGTTTTAAAGAAATATTAGTAAATTATTGCTCGAGTAGATTTGGCAGAAGCCAGCTGTTAGAAACTATAGCCAAAACCTATTACAGTATGGACTACGGTCGTACTGTGCCGACTTCACATAAGAAAAAAAAGTGAGAAGAGGGCAGATTTTTTGTTTTTGTAAAGTACCACTCGGTTATTCTCTTGCTCGTATTTGATGATATTTTTGATGCTGGGTTGATGATGCAGGAGACAACAGTCTTGAAATAAAGTGTTGTATAGAACAAGCGCGGAACGCTTTCTTTAGGCTTAAATCACTTCTATGCAATAATAAGGTGAACATTGAGCTAAAGCGAGTAGTAGGTGTTATTATTTTCGTCTAGGGCTTTAAAGCGAATCGATGTGCAAGGATTCAACCTTCGAGTTGTGGATATACAAGAAATGACTGAAAAAGAATGTAACCGTGTTAAAGTGCATGAAGAAAAAGTAAAAGTATTATATACAATGAATATAAGAAAGCTGAATGAGGATCACACAATACGGACTTTTGCAGCTCGTCGTAAAGGGAAAGATTCAAGGAAAGCGAAGTGTGGGCCGAAGAAAAAAATCCTGGCTAAAGTACCTACTCCAATGATTTGGAAAGAGCACCCGTTTGAGCACTTTATCAGAGCAGCGGTATCGAAAGCTTAATGATCGCCGACCTTCGAAAAAAGATGGTTCTTCATCCAGCTTGACTGTTGACTATTCGAATCGTTATCCGGTTTGTGCGTTAAAATGAAAGAAGCGGATATTAGGAAGCTTTTTTGAGGGATGCGAATATTATTTCATACACAGCAGAACTTGCGTCATACAAGGTGCTGTAAGCAATAGGCCGGCAAAGTTTAGGCAAGGCTAAGAATATGTTACAAGCTCTTAAGAAATCTCGGAATGAGAAAAGAATTGTGCAAGCGATCTGAATAGCCTAAGTAATTTAGCATACTCTATTTCAAGTTAAAATTTTTTTTAGCGCGTATCTTTAATATTCACATTCTTGCTACGCTATCAAGCTTGTGATCTCCAGTATATCTTATAATCTATGCTTGTGATGGTCACCTTTTGTAGATATAGACCATAGAGGGTAAGGGTAACCTCCAGGGTTGTCCAGCATTTGCCAGTTGACATTATTCTATGGAATGACAACGGACTTTGTAGTGCGTTTAAGGGCGGATCGTGCCATTGCCGTCCATCATTACGTTTACTCTTTCGACCAATACTGGCCACTCAGTAGTAATATACCAAAGAGAATATAATAATCAAAAACCACTTAAAAAGAATCTCACAAGCCACATATAATGTCAGGCAGACGATATAGAACTTGCGAGATATGTTTTTAAAGCGAATCAAGAAAGGTGCCGCAAAACTAGTTCCTGGACAAATTTCGATGCGGCCTCATCTTAAAGTAAGCATTTATTTAGAATATATTAGCAATAATATGTAGCATTTATCAATAATATGATGTTGTGCAATTATTTCAATTAATTTAAGAATGTTACAATCGTAATTTATTTTATGTATTTATACTAGTAATTTACCTATAAACCTGTCGATAATTTTTATTCCACAAGAGTAAAATGAATGATAGGTACGTGAAAATAGTTGATAACAAACTAGTATTTGTATTTTAAAATTTATAGGAGCTTCGACAAAACCCTACATTTTATCGATATCGATAACCAAGCGTACTGCACTATATAGCCCGTTAGGTTGGTAGCTCCGTTTTTCCTAAAATACGACGTTAAATATTTGCATATTGGTTGAGATTTTATTCCAAAGTGCCATAACTCTTTTGTTCTAAGCCAAGCCTCTTATTAACGTATTTATTACATTGTCTTTGGTAACCTCTACTCTACATTTCAAGTTATAGATATTTTAATGTTCTTATTATTTATAAATATAATAAATTGCAAGAAATATACATTGGAATATTAATGTAACCGTTATTATAAACATTTAAATTTAATTATGAAAGATAATTTGTTAATTTTTGTAATAAATTTGAACTTGATTTTAATAAGTTTACATATTATGAAAATGAAGATCAAAATACTTACTGAACATTGTAATTTAAAAAGTAACATGACATTTAATCCAGGGTTGGATTTCGTTGCGGCGTCACACAATGGCCATCAGGGAACGCGTGTGGTTTTTAGTGGGTACGCCCGCCTCGGTGAGTAAGCCCCACAGACCCCTCTGTTGCCTTGAACAGGGACATGCATAAGGCGCAGTTTACAAACGTTAAAAAAGGGTTGGATTTCGTCATATATGTCATATTTTACGATATTACTTTTTCGGCAAAATATTTATGGAAAAACACTCTGTTAGATAATTTCCACAAAATTATAACATTTCCAATGAAAATATGAACTATAGTGTTATGGAATTTGAAGTGATTAAGGCGTTAATTTCAAATGAAATGGGATATAAAACCACGTGACCACTCTGCCCCGCCATGAAAAAAAGAGAAGCATAGTATAACTTGGAATAATGTAGTATAATTTTCGTTATGTACTAGTAATAGTTTCTTGAGGGCCTGAATCCAACCCTGATCTAAACTGACATCTGTCAATTATAAATTGTAAGTCAGTTAAATCATAACAAAGCTATTCTATTTAGATAAATTTATCTTGTAAGTCTAGTTTTATATAATAGTAATACATTTATAACCCTGAGTATGTTTATTGTTGGGCTTACTGGAGGATTGGCAACAGGGAAGAGTACAGTACTCTCAATATTTCGTGATAACCACATAGCAGTAATAGATGCGGACGAAGTTGCTAGAAAAGGTACCTAAATAATTTTGGTTTCACAATATGATTTATGAAGACATTTCTAATTAGCTTTTGTTATGTCATTTACCCATTACCCAAACGAGCAGCATATCTAAATGTTAAGTGATCACCAACCCCTATGAATATCCTTTACTTTTCAGAGTCCTCACTGGTTTTATAAAGGTAAACTTTAAACTTAAACTAACTTAACCTAGGCTTTTATCAAATCAGTAACATATATGTATGATCATCAGATATACCATGGACTATGGTTGGGTAAATGATTACAATATTGCCTGGAAGTATAGAAGTTTAGGATGAGAGGAGAATGCAGTGGTTGGGCACCCCTTGCTTGGAGGAAAAAGTACAGAATCCCTGCATTTTTTTTTATAATTTACACTTTTGTTATTACTTCAAGTTGCCCATCCAACTATAAGAGTTGGACTTGTGATCACAGTTAACCTAACATGCAAGAAACTAACTAATGATGAACAAACACCAATGTTTCTTTTGTCACCTGAGCTGCAAGGACAGCACAGACTTGTTTGATGTTTAAAATGATCTCCATTTGCATTGACATCGAACATTAATATAAAATCCATTCAACATTTTTATTTTATTTTCATTCGATTCAGTCTAATAAATATTTGTGTTGCATTTCTTTCCTATAATAAAAAAGAAATAGTTATTTTTAATAAAAACTTTTTATTTCTAGGTTGTACGATTTATATATTTCGAAAATTCCTTGGAATACAATTTTTTTGTAGTTGGTGTATGGTCACACATTTTTTCAGCTGGCAGCCCTGATAATATTTCTTTGAGACATCACCCATGAGTTAGTATTACATGTCGACACACATGAGATTATGTTACGGTAGAAGTCTCATTAAAATTGTATCAATACTTTTTTGTGACATATGCTATGTCAAAATGTGTGACAACTTTGAAAATGACAATGTGAATGTAGATTGATACATGGAGAGAAACCTTGTATCGCGACAAGTATTTACGCCAGTAGAAACCTACAGTTAGAGATAAATAAATGAAATTCCTCAACTACAGTTGACTTAGTTTCAGTTGTCTTACTATGTATACTGTTTTCTTGTGTAGTGTTTTTTATTTTAAAGTCAGAGTTAGCATTACCTTGTCATTGTTATGGGTATCCGCTTATCACAGCAACCTAAAGTATTTTACTAATGTCATTATTTATATGCTACTTAAGAACAGTTTTTCAGTTTTTCCTTTCTTATGTACAAGCTCTTACGACCATTTGACATTTAACTAAATTAATAAAAACATTACTTTGGATTTTTAGTTTTAGAACCAGGCACAAAAGCATGGAAAGAATTAAGAAATTATTTTGGTGATGAGGTTTTGTGTGAGGATGGTAAAGTAAACCGACTGAAATTGGGCGAGATTGTATTTGATGATATAGAGAAGCGTCGGAAGCTAAATGCCATAACACATCCTAGAATACAGAAAGCAATGATGAGTATGGCAATGATGTATTTCTTCTCTGGTCATAAATATATAGTAATGGAAGTTCCATTACTATTTGAAACAGGAAAAATGTTAACATTTATGCATAAAATAATCACAGTGGTGTGGTAAGTACTCTGTCTTACAGGCCACACTTAAACTGGCAATTTTCTGGTAATTTTTATCAATGTTTTTCTTGGGTTTCTACTTAATGATTATATTTTACTGTTTTAAATGGGAATTTAGGTTGTTTGCTGTAATTTTTGTGATTAAACAGCAGCAAGGAAAATGTGATCAAAATATGTTTTCTTCTATTCTGATGCCAACAAAAAATAACAACATAATTCTTACTTCTATATTACAGTGAAGACCATCAACAGCTTGAAAGACTCTGCAAACGTAATGACTTCTCTGAAGTGGTTGCAAGAAAGAGAATAAGTTGCCAGATGCCTCTTGAACAGAAAGTGGCAAAATCCCAATTTGTTATTGATAACTCTGGAGATATTGAAGCTACAGTTAAACAAACTGAGTCCATAATAAAAGTCTTACGAAGATCTAAATTCACTTGGTAAGAAAAGAGTTTTACAAGGAATTCATGAAAAAAGTAGTAGAATTTTTTAATTATTATAATTATTTTGTATATCAAATTCTATTTATGTATATAAATTTCTAAAGTATGGTTACTTTATAAATTATAATGCATATAATGTTAAATGATCATTGCCGTTGTGCCATGAACATTTGTAACACCAAAGGAGTTGCAGACCTATAAATTTATAAAATAATAAGCTAAGCTCAACAGTTGTAGAGCCTGCAACAACATCTGTTGCACGAATGGGCCTGCTCGACCGGTGAAGGACCACGACCTCACAGAAAACAGGCGTGAAGTAGAAGTACTCTGCGTTTCCTCTGATGAGTGAGGTGCTGGAGGTCTAATTTCAGTCCTCTTCCCCTTCCCACCCTTTCCTCATAAGGATTGGATGGGAACGGGAAGAGGATTGGACGGGGAGGGAGGGGAAAAGGAAATATTCTTATACCTGTCTCCATTAAAGGTAGGCAATGCACCTGCAACACATTTGCTTGTTGCGGATCTCTATGGGTAGCGTTCATTAAACATCTGGTGATCCGCTTGCTCGTTTGCCACCTGCTATAATAAAAAAAAGCTGAGTCCTGCGGTTTCACCTGCTCTTATATTGCTATTTAATTTTATCTATGATCGACCAGCCTAAGCTGAACTGATTGAACTTTTGTAGAATAGAAATATGCTTAACAATAAAGCTGATCGTATGCCGAGACTAAAGTAATAAAAGGCAAGAGTGGGTTTTTTGCCGAAAAATCTGTTTAAAATATGAAACGAAACGTAAATAATTGATATTTCTGGGATTTTTTTTTGTTTTCTTTTAGATGTACATACA
>JWHW01025223.1:201470-212544 GCA_000931545.1 Papilio glaucus | reverse complement strand
TTCCGCACACACTGTGAAGGCTTTACTTCTTTTTGAGAGCAAAGAAGTTTACCAGTGTGTACCATTAAGTAATCTGATTGCTAACAATAAATCATGCACGAAATACTAAGCGAAATCAAGTCTTAAGATGACTGAATGAGAGTCTTATTATATTAATTGATTTTATTAAATTAGAATGCCGGTGTTCAAATTTTATAAATTTAAATATAATCGGCAAAGATCTATCAGCAAAGATTTAAATACATAAATGGGAATTTAAAATTTATCAACTAGAGGTAGTTGAATGTTTTGTATTGATAATTATTTAAAAGTAATATGTATTTTACGTCAAGATTGCATTCAATTTGTTGTATCATGACCGAATACTGGACTGGAACGTCATTAAAATCTGTACTCATTTGATGGCCACTCAAATTTGAAGAGTTTTTTTCATTCAATTTTTTTTTGATATACACAAACGAGATATACTCAAGATAATTGAGTGCATCATGCTCATCTAATAAGCCACTTACTCTTTAAACAGACTTAAGATTACTCGCGACTACCCTTAGATTTTTGGGCTACTTGAATCAATTTGACAGTTCTTTTCACGAAAAAACGGCGTTGAATGACGACAGTACTACATTTGACTAACTATTAAATTTAAGATATGCGAATAATTGACGTTTGAGAATACGAATTTTGAGTTTAGGCGTGATTCGAAAATTTAAGACGCTGTTAAATATTTAATTGACGATTCAGTATTCGGTCGTAAAGATATATAATAAAGTCTATTTCGTTTCCATTCTGCCAATTTGTCACATATTACGGCCGTGAAGAGTAAAGTTATTTAAAATTTTGCTTTACGTCTGATTCCCTTCATTATGCACAAAGGATGGCAACATATCTGCAATTTTTCAGTTTGTTTACCGTCGTGTAACATAAAATATCTGCTTGTGATTTTTAGAACGATATTCTCTAATTTTATTTTATTATTAAATAATCTGTGATATAATTATATGCATAATCATAAATATTACATTGACACCTGTATCATAATTATAAATATTATGTACCTGGATTTATTTATACGATTTTTCTTACGCATGTCTTTCATATTGATTTAACTAATCCGGAAAAAATATTACATTCACATAATATATCATAATTATAAATGTTGTATATCTGCAATTATTTTTACGATTTTAAATATGCATGTCTTTTATATTGATTCGACTAATCCGGAAAAAATATTACATTTACATAATGTATCATGATTATAGTTATTATATACCTGCTATTATTTTTCGATTTTTAATACGCATGACTTTTATATTGATTTGACTGAACCGGGCAAAAATATTAAATTTACACAATATATCATAATTATGAATATTAAATACCTAGAATTATTTTTACGATTTTTTTTATTAAAAGTATTTTTAAATACACATGACCGTCAACTCAATCCATAATTATAACTACATGATTACGAAGTATTTTAATTAAAAAAAAAACATTTTCTTACTTACTTTTCCATTGAGAAATTAGTTAAGACATGTTACGATCATTTATGTATTTAAATCTTTAAAACAGGCTATTATCGTGTGACAGATGGCAATATATCACCTCGCGATTCGTTCCTAGATTATAGTATGATTGATTTATCTTTCTACAAGGTTCGTCAAGACATGATGCATATCTTTCATATTTGTGAAACACGATGTTCGCAATTCTGGTTAAGGGTTTTTCTGAGGGTGTCGGCTGTACCTCGGTGATCTAGTAATTTTGTCTCTAGGTTATTATGTATCTCTATAAAGTAAATAAATTATGACGATTGATCAAAACATCATTGTCGTTGCAGAAAGTTTAAGATTCTTAGGCAGTTCTTTTTTAGTAAGTAATATAGACGTGGCTAGTTAGAGGGAAAGTTTATGGACATCTTTTAGTTGTCATAGTTTTACAAGTTTGTAAGGGTCAACAAATAAAGGTGCTTCATTGTATTAGGGATAGATGATTATGAAGCCATTGCTATTATGCATGCAAACAATTAAAATTAAATTATAATTTTACAAAAAAAATAATAAACATGTTGTAATTTGGTCGATTTCGTAATATTAATGATCGGAATCACTTATAGTTTTTCTTATACGAATATTAAGAAACAAATGTTTTACTTTATGTAAATTACGTTGTTCAAAAGCAATGGTCAAATTTGGGTCATATTCTAAAAAATAGGGGATACAAATAGAATTTCGATTGATAGGCTATAGAGTAGATCCATTATAATTTAGAGTATTAGATAACACTTTTTATACAAATCATATGAGCGTATTGTCAATATCAATTAAATAGTCCGTGGAATTGATTTAAAATGATTATTTAATTTTAAATAATCTTCGAAGTTTATCAAATATGAAAATAAAATTGTATCGGAATTTAAATATGAAAACGGGGATTTGGTTTTTAAATTAAACGATTTCACAATTTAATCGTGTATTACAAAATATGTTTATTGAATGCCAGTCGAATTGCACTTTAAATATTGTTGGCATACGATTTACATATAAAACAATATATTAGTCTTTATATCATTATACCATTTTTGTATATTCTGCGATGCTCTAAGTAATTATGCGGGGTAGAATACTGATGTTATGTAATTATTTTTATATGGGCCGCCTGTGATTAAATTGAGTAATAATTGCAAACACGATTAAAATGTTTTCTTATGAATTAAAAGCTGGTTAAAAATATGAACATCGATGTGGTAAATCATCTTCATAGGATATGGAACTGTATTCTATCCATGTAAGGTCTACATTAGTGTAAGATTTAAATTTTTCCGTGGGACATACACATACAGAATACAAAAAACATACAGGTAAAATAAAGAAGTTTTTTTTAAACTATAAAGAAATCATCATCCACATATGTTTATTTAACTTCGATTGTATCGATCAATTATGATCGATATATATTAATTGCGATTTATCAACCAATAAAATTACAACTATTATTTACTAATTATTTTGTAATTATATTGGTGATTGAATCAACAGGCTTATTTGTCTGCAGTCACGATAATTAAATGATTTTTTTTGTAGTTTTATTCTCTGGCTTCCATTTCGACAATTTTACATCGTAAATATTTGTTTTTGATGTTATTGTGGATTCAGTAATTATTTGATGTTATAAAACTCAGTGAAAACATGTTTTCTGGCGTGGAATTAATTAATCGATAATTTAGTACTATCAGTGTTTGATATAAATACATATGATTATACTATGTCGGTGTGACGCAACAAAATATTCTTGTTCATCTTGATCTTTTGAAGAATTAGGTCACAGTTGTTGTATTCTGTATGTTTTATATTCTGACAAACAGAAATATCAATTCAATGGAAATTAACTTTCCCTACACTGCGTAAAGTGTTTTCTTTCATTCTTCTGTGACTTTGGGTGTCATTCAACAACAAAAGACATCAATCATTTTCAAAGATATTTAATTACGATCTCACTTTATTATACTATAAATTTACTAAATTATAAATTGTTTGATGGTTTTTGCCATCACAAATATGATCAAGCAAAATTATTAATTAAATTGAAGAATTTGTTATCTACGTGCCTTGGGTACATTTTAATAATAAAAAAAAACACCAATCAATAAAAGTTATTGCTGTGTACAATATACCATTTTATAGAAATCGTACATTTTCAATTTTATAGAAATCGTATGGAGTGGTTATGGCTAAACGCAATTTTAAATATAAGGTATGGCGCTATTTATTATAGCGCTTCAAAAAGTCAAAAGTGGCTTAAGCAAGTACTGTTATAATCATTGTTACATATATATTTGGTTTATGCAGAAAAAAAGTTATGTGATCTCCAATATAAATAGAAGAGAAAAGAAAAGTTTAACAGTGATATGTTTGATTTTAACCTGGACATAGTTAGCTGTAGTCATACTAAGTATAAAAAAATCAGGTAGTCTTAAGGTTTGCTGAAAAAAGTGAAAATTCAAAACAGGTTGGGAGTTGCGACAATAGTTAGAAATTAATTACATGATCAACAAAAATAAACCCTTGGATCTTAATAATAAAATTCAAAATTGAATACAAGTAAAATTAATGAAAAGTTCGCCGAAACTGTTCCAAATTTAAATATGCGTGTTGCTAACGCATGTTGTTCATGCGAACCTTTAAGATTTTCCCCTACCAAATATCATTACTTCGATATGTTGCATTTTTTATATTTACATTTAGATAGGGTAGTGTCATTTTATACTAAATTGAGACATTGACAGTGAATAATAAATAACTAGTTAATAATATAATGTTTTTAAATACCATAAAGTGCACTATAAATTTATACATGCAGTTACAATAATATTTCCATTTTTTTAAATTTTCATGGCGTTTTTAATAATAATAGTAATAAGAAGTTATATTTGGCGTATTATGCATGCATTGCAGTTGACAAAGAATTTATTTAAATTTACACACATGTTTATGTGCGTATGGTATAGTTTGAACTAAACATTGTTAAAACTAAGTTGAGTAAACTTGTAACTAAATGTAGATGAACGATTTGTCAGAAGGAATTTTAATTGTTTTACAACTGCGACATCGGAATGTACGGGATCAAAACTGACGTTCCTGAACATTCATAACAGATGATTATATAAGGATTAGTAAGTAGCCACAAGTGAGTAAAAATTAGTAATCAAACTTTTCATTAAATATTTACCTAACCTGACCTAACTAACCCCAATTATCACCGCTGCCCTCGAAAGTTTAAGTCCACAAATAAGTTCCAGGTGTTTTCTACCATTTTTTAAATTATATTGTGGTTTCGCTTTTCAGTGTAAAAACGATCTTAAGACCCCAGTATCACTTGTGGTTAATGAAGTAAGTCTTCCATGAATTGATACTTGGCGACCTTCTAAATCATCATCATAACTTAATATGTTTATAACTCCACACAGAAATAAGATTTTTTTGAAATATTCATGAATGTTGCAGTACTAAAAGTGTGATTAATATAGAATATTTGCTCTCTCGTCTTACTAAAATTAGTTCAAACTAATGCCATAAGTCAGTGCCTATGCAAAAACATTGATAAAATCCATACTTACGTACAAAGCTGCTAGATATTTTATACTATAAATAAATACATATTTCAGTGCGATTTTCACTGTACGATATTCATGTATTTAGAATAATTAGAGAAAGACAAAGATTTTAATCAAATCTATAGTTTTTCTGTTCTTTCTCCAATTATATCTATGCGTACATACACATATACATCTTTATACAAAAGCTAATAGTTTGTTGAGAATGTTCTTAAGATTTTTGTACAATAACAATAAAGCGAAAAAAGTCTAATATATATCAATACATATAGATTAGTCTTTTAAGGTAAAAATTTTAAATTTTCATTGGTCATTTACTGTTTACCATTTCTCTAAAAGTTATCTTAATATGCAAAGAGATCGCCTCATAACAAATGTCTTTTATTCGCAACGACATAGTGGATGCATTTTTATTGCAATGTACGAAGAAAGTTATGCGTCCGCCGACTGAACCGTGAGTTGCATATCAATCTCTCTGCAGCTCTAGAAAATCGTTTTAATACTTCGAGGTTTAAAATAACTTCTCTTCTAAAATAATGTATAATCATGTATACTTTTAACACGTCTTATAAATACTTGATCTCAATAAATAACAACAATTATAATAATTTTTATTTGAAAAGTTCGATTCTAGTTATAGTAAAACGATTGTCAATATTTTTAGATGTACATTACGATATACATTTGTATAATGATAAAGTGCGATATAAGGCACATTTTTATCATATTTTATCTTGTATTTTGTGAAATACCTCAAACAGTCACAAAAATTTTAACAATTAATGTGTATGCGTCATTGTAATATAATTATTTAACTTAACTTTTATCAAGGATATGTTATGTTATTTTCATGTAAACTTATAATGTATTATGATAAATTCATTATGTATTTATTATTATTACACACACGTCATAGTGATTCGTATTTCTAGTAATTACATGCTATGTAGTATTCTAACTTAGTTCAGCATATCTTATTATATATTTTAGATATAATATAGAAATTTTATGTGACTTTTTAAATTTGAAATTTGTATTTGTAAAATTTAGTGCTGCTTTCAATTTAATGACAACTTTGATTCCTACAACTGAAAAAAAAGTAATTTAAACGTACAGTTTCTTAAGTGTTTTACGATAGGGTTTTTTGAAAATAGTTCTTAGTGTAGTTGTTTTCGTAAATTGCACTTATAAGACTAAATTCTATAGCTCCCACCCGCATATTATATTCTCTCAAATCCAATTTATTATTAAATACAAATTGCGATGTAGTGATTGTTGCATCACCAATAACTTAATAACATAGTAAGAAAAGAAATTGTAGCATAAATTAGGTGCCGTACTGTTTATTGGCCCCATTTTTAAAAATGAAGTTTTTCTGTTCGCGATGTATCTAAACAATCTAGCGGTTATATTTATTACATAGTAAGTGTACGTAACATGATTAAAAATCACATTAACGCCATTTCTGTTGCAGAGTTAAATAAGCGGTGTTCACTATTGTTTGTGACTTGAAGGACTAAACTTCTTATAGCACCAAAAATAATGTAGTTTCCGTTTATTAATCTGTTAAAATAGATTGAGCTTCCACGCTGATAGTAATTAAAAACAAAACAATTACTCTACCTGAATTTTCCAAACGTGAGACATGCCTTTAAAAGCTTACCGCGTTCTGAAGACATGTACAATTTATTTTCAAAACCGCATAAAACATTACTCTTGTCGATTGTTTAAAGAAGATTCCTAGTAAGATATATACATATTTCGAATCGAATAATTCAGTGTTTAAAAAAATGGATGCTATGTTTGGAACTGGAAAACGATTTATTTAAAGCCAACAAAACAAAAAAAAAAAACGCAAACAAATCGATTTCTACTAAATTACATTCGTGCAACGATCGATATATCTATCCAGCTGTCCGTCCTCTTTCGTATGTAAAAATATCTGGAGCGGTTGTGGTTTGATATTAAAATACTTTATATACAATAAAACATTCATTCTTCGAAACAATGTTACGTTTTAAATTAATTTTTCTAATCAAGAAAATGCCACTATCTTTAAATTCATAAATTATCCCGTTTAAGTGACCGTGTAACAATGAGCGTTATATTGAAGTTGAGTTGTATTTAAAGTTGTATTGAACTTGGACAACACGATGCCGAACGAGCTCGCTGCTAGTTGTTGAGATACGTAGACCGGCGTGTTTACACAATAAATACCGACAATTTATGTGTAAGGCTTCATATATTTTATCAACTTACGAGATGCCTTAAAGATGATACAGGCCGCAATATTTCTGACATTCTATTTCTTTGATTCATCGAACAGGAAAAATCATAAACCAGTTTGAAAAGGTAGCATTGTCCGCTAAGATACAATCGTGAAATATATTTGCTGCAGTTATCATCATGTTGTACGGAAAACACTAATTTATTTAACTGAAACTAATTTTTAATGCCATTTAAAAAATAATAACTGCCAAATCAGGCACTAAATTTGAGCGCTGTTTGTTTTTACTATTATTAAACCTCGCGAGGATCTACCGCAATTGTATCGATATCGACCGGAGTAAATGTCGATCGAAGTGTTGACAACCACTGAATTCTCTGTCTATCTCTATTCATCCAAAAGTTCTGAACAACTGGATGTAGGCCTCCCCATTAATCGCCACAAATATCAAATTAATCAAAAAGTACTTATTACCTTTTATTCGACGAAAGCATCACGTAGATTTATCACGTGACTTTAAATCTTATTTATAACTACTATTATTATTGCGAATGTTAGTTTGTTTGTCTGTTTCGTTTTCACGCGTAAACTACTGAACCGATCATCATGAAATTTTGTACATATATTTTCAAGACTATAATAAAGTACGTGGGGTAACTTTTATCCCGAAAAAAACCTTCCCGAGGGATAGAAAAATATAATCTTCTCCTAGTAAATTAGTCAGACAATAAAAACTTCTTGATAACCTGTAACACCAAGTTATACGCTAAATCAATAACAATTTCCAACGAGGAAAATAAGAAATGAATTCGTGCGAAACTGCCGGCAAGTGCTAGTATATCATAAACGTAAATCGACTAGACACAACAAAGCGTGCATTACGCTATATTTTATAATAGCTTTAGATTAGGGTAGTGCTAAATGTTCAATGGATTTTGAAATATTTGCCATATTTTTTACTCGAGTATTTACAGAAAACATTGTAGTGAGAAAAGAATTCGTAACGAAATATAAGTACAAAGCAATGCGTTTTATATCATTATTCTGTTACTTAATAGTCAAGATTAGCGTTTCTTTACTGTTGCCGCCATACAACGAAGACGTTACTCATGGACACGTCCTTCGGTTGTCGATCGCTGTCGATCACTCTATATCACACTTGCTCAAAATGAGCGTCATATTTATATTGTATTAACATTTAATAATAAGTAGATTCCAAATTATACGATTCTCGCGGTATTCATTGGTTTATGCTCTTAACGTGTGCAACATGCTTTTGGAGCAAGTGTGGTAACGTAGAATGCTAGAATTTCCAATGAATTAAATTTATGATATATAAGTTTTTTAATATACATTATAGCAATAGATATATGTAGAGATTCATATAATCAATTTTAATATAGTCGCTTAGAGCTACTTGTTGAATCATATATAATCAAACCCGGTGATAACCGCAAAGCTTCGATCGACCTTACCCTACTTTATTTAGCATAGTAATCACTTATTGAACTAGCGTTATTTGTATAATTATATTAACATTTTGAAAAAAAAGTATCAAAAAAAATTTATGGTTATTTTTCTGACACGAGATAAACTCACGATACCTTTTAAGATTTTAGTAGCTGCTTTTCATAGATTTAAGACTCATAAACGTAATCCTAGTTAATAAATTATTTGATAATTTTTACTTAAACCTTATAACATCTGTATTCTTGTATGTTGTGTTTTCCTAAATTAGCATTGTGACGTCTTTGTGTTGACCGAGCCATGGGCTTCTGGATCGCTTAAGCCAAATTTGTAAATATTTAGCTCAATTTATCAATAAGTACGTATAAGTGTATTGTGATATGAGTGTATTTTTTGTTTTCACGAATTGTAATAAGTTTAGCTAGTTATTTTCTAAATAGACGTCAAGTACACATAATACTAAATTTCATTATTTTGATACAAGGGAATAACTATTTTTGAGGATGTCATTACCGGATATGCTACAATCATTATACGCATTGTCAATAAAATTAATGAAAAAAATTATCAATGTTTTAATTCGCTCTACCATATCCGTTTGTTTATGTACCTCACCGTAATAAATATAATCTATTAAATATGCTGACAGACCGTAAACTACGCCATTCGAGGAGACTGTCTGGATGGGCAAGCATAAAATGGGACGACGTGTGCACGTATCAATATCTAAATCGATGAATACCAGAGATCAAGACGACTAGTACGTGGCACTACGATTGCTACGACTGAGAGGGTTTAAAGAAGAAAGTGGAATTGAGGAAACTCAATAATAGAAAATGCAAAAAAAAAATTCATGTCAAACACATTTATTGATCATTTATGTGATATTAATTATTACTTACCTTAAAAACTCTAAACGCTTTTTCACAGCGGTAGAGCCCGCAACAACATCTGTTGCACGAATGGGCAGGCTAGAGCGGTGAAATACCGCGACCTCATAGAAGACAGGCGTGAAGTGGAAATATGCTTCTGCGTTTCGTCTAATGACACCTAATTTCAGCCCTATTTCCCTTACAACGTTTCTCATAGGCATAGAATGGGGAGGAGAAGAGGATTGGACGGCAGGGAATTAATAGGATAAGGAAATATTATTTTTCCTGTCTATCCGCTCTTCTGTCCATTAAAGGTAGGCAACACATCTGCAACTCATTGACACTTCGCTGCGGACTGTCGAGCCTAACGAACGTGTTCGTTCGCTCAACATCTTTTGATCCGCCTAACTTAAGTCAGGCCATCCGCCGCGCAGGTGTCATAAATGCGCCATTAGTCGGCCGGCTGTTCGGCGTAATTTTTTATTACGCCCCACATCTGACAAGCGAATTTCTTGTTTCCTGGTTGGGAACAGCGTGTGCAAGGCGTTGTGAATTGCTTTTTTCACCGCGCGGAGCAACAACTTGGCGACGCATTTTGAAAAAAACGCTAGCGGATAACCTAACCTAACGGTGACAACGAAGCTGGTCGGGTAGACCCTTTCGTCCTGTGAAAGTGAAAAAAAGTGTCCAGTGGTGAAGGGATCTCCACCACTGGACTTAGGTAGCGCCTCAGCCAACCTTGGTCCCTGTATTAGCTTTTAAGAGCCCGCAGGTAGTTTTAATTAGACTAGTAAACACCCGAGTGCACAATGGGGTCGGCATTCGAACGCACTAGGGCTACTTGCAGTAGGCGCACATCCTCCCTGCTTAAACCCAGCAAGGAGGGAGCTAGGGATACCCCTGCATCCAACCAGGACCGCACAGATGTCTCGATGAGTATGAGAACGAGCCGAAGCTCGGCTCTCTCGGGCACCCTCGAATAGAAATGCTAAACGCTTAATGAGTGGCAGGCCAAGCCGAGGTCCCCTTTCTCTCGAGCCCAATCGCTAACGGCCCGAGCCGAAGCTCCCGAGGGAGTCCTTGAGCCTATTAACTCTTATTGAGGTTAAGCGTCTTCTACGCCCTGCCTACTCAAGTCTGGTGTAGCTGTAGATGCCTCTTCCAGGCAAACAGTGGCAAATCATTCATAAAAAGTTTCCGAAATAAAAAAAAGCAAAAGAAATAATTGTTTTTAGTGAGCCACTAATCTGATCGATATAAGTTCTTCTAAGCCATACCATACCAACACTGTCACTCACTTCCTTCCGATACCGTGTAGAAGGCACCCTATCTTCCGCCCACCCCATTCAAGCCGGAGTCCCCCAAGGCTCTGTCTTATCTCCCCTGCTATTT
>JWHW01025223.1:166422-199721 GCA_000931545.1 Papilio glaucus | reverse complement strand
AAGTCCCTGCACGCACTCGCCTTTCTCACACGATCACCGGCGATCCTCGTTTGCGCAACCTAGTTCAAAACCGAAAGGTCGCCACTATTGGCATTTAGCGCTCTTTGACATTAACGTTGCATTTGAATGTGTGATGTAGCTTCCTCATCGAGCTTCACTGTCGCAACTGTGTGTCGTTTGGGAAAGGCGCGTGTGCTGACGTGAGGTTTCTGTTGCAGTCAGCAGCCCGCAGCCCGTGAGTACCGGGCCGTGCGCACATCACCGCACACAGCACCGCAAGCCACCCGCCTCCGCCATGTTCGCCAGGACAGCACTGTAAGTATTATGTCTATAAACATTTTACAAAAAATCATATTTACTTTATATTTTCAATACTTTAAAAATGTCGGTTCATAATGGTTGTAGTATGCAATTACTTTCTAAATCAACGCTGATCAGTACTGGTCTGCTAGAAACCAGTCGGCGTGTTGTCACTTTCTTCGGCTGTTTGCATGGGTGAATCTTACGCAGCTACCGAGCTTTATGTAATAACTCGCGAGATGGTTCGTCTCTCAAATGATACCGCGAAAATCTGATCTGATTTCTCGCGTGGAAATCAGGTGCTTATTGCCCAACGGCAGCTGACTGACATCACGAATGAGGGCGCGTGTTTCTCAATGAAGGCTGCGAAACTTTGCTTTAAAATATGCAAGACTGAGCGCGGTCGCACATTGTATCCCACAGATATCGTCAGAGCTCATACCATCGCTCAAAACTTACACTATTTCATATATGAAAATTCTTTAGCCGTTAGTTGTTACAGTCCAATACAAAATAAACAAAACATATCTCACTTTTTCTTTAAAACTAGTTTGGTAGGAAGTAGACTAGAATAGGTATTTCATGGAACACTATAAAAATACTGGGGCTGACATTGCAGTTATGATAACCATTATTATATGAACCAAAAAGATCAGAAAGTTTCGATTACTGCTAGTTAGCTATACAAATATATCTAAAGATGCTCGCGAACAATCATACAAGGCAGGACAATATTGTTTTCAGACTTCACTTTCAAAGCTCAACTTGGTCATGGATGGCAGTACCGGTTTGGTATTAAGTTTAGAAGTCAAGACATATTGTTGCGACATTTTTCTGTGACTCGCGTCGCATGTTTAATACTCAAGCACACGCAACTTACCAGTAATTTACAGTCAATGTCAGTCATATTGCCATAAACATATATAAAATTACCATAGCCGAGCCCGATGACTCAACCGGATTTGCAAATGAAATTATTACCTTTTGACTCGGCAGAGCTTTTGCTAATGTCGGCTGTAATTGAGTTGCGAAGAAGACTAAATGCCGTGTCATGCAAAATTGGAAAAACCCGTAGAAGAAGACTATGTTTTCCACATAAATATTCGATTACACTCATACAAGATCCGCTTTTGTCAAACTCTCTCTGTTAAGGTTTGCGTAATAAGGCGCTAAATGACTTTTCGAAAACACAATAGGGGCTTCGCGTTTGTTTTCTTGCACTAAAGTGCCAAGTCCAGTAGAAGAGGTGTGCCTTCTTGATGAATAGATACGATGACACAACAGCCTCGACTTTTATAAATTTAGGAAAGTTCACGCGTCGTGTTAGTGACGTCGCTTATTCATCTAAGTGAAGAATACAGCAGCTTTTTCGGTTGGGTGCAAATAAATATCGTTGATTTGCACGTTTCGAGGCAACCCAACTTAGGCGGCCGTCAGTACTTTACTCAAAACGGTATTTGTTAATTATTAAATATATCGCTTCTTTTGTTGCCTAAGATATTATAACATTCTAGAATATTCTTTTTCAAATAGATATTCTATGATTGTATCAACAAAACACCTTATGAATATTCGTTTGATTCAAATAAGATAAACAGTATTTTAAACGGTTTTATTTAGCTTGCAATTAATTTTTTTATTATAGTTCATACTCAATTTGGTTTCAGCTATATCACAATGTAAACAATGGATATACAAACAATACTAAGGTCAGATCATGATAAAGTTCATTTTCGCACAAATTTTCTTTCATTTATTAGAACAAAACGCGATTATTCGACCGTATTATATAATATATAATTCCTAATTGGAATTTTCCTTCTGTAGGTAACATTTATTTTACTTTCGCTGTCAAAATGGAAATGTAAACATGGCTTAAATTTTGTCACCGCTGATGCGTAATTCGCTTTAGCTGGTATTTGAATACAAATCAGTTTTGGAATTTCTCTGCGTTATAGATTCGGCTATGTAACTCCAATAAAGTGTTGTACTTGAAAAGAAAGTAACCATCGATAGATATTTACACCACGTTCTTTCGTTTACTGAACACATTTCGTAACTAATGATTCGAATTTATAAACGCATGTGAAAGCATTCAAGAATTACACGCCTTGTGACGTTCACCGTCTATTACATTCTTATTTTTACGTTTACATCACACTGTATTGTCATTTTTTTATATTATAAACATTTTTTTTTTTCAATTCTACAATTAAATTATTAGTTATTAAGTATAGGTATTTTATACGAATGTTTTATGCTAATAGTAAGTTAACCTTGGTTTTAAATTTCTTGATTTCGAGTCGAGTCTTTACGAATTCGATCAAAGAATTTTAATTAGAATTAAAGGTTGATATTATAAAAGCTGAGTCAATTCCTATTAACATTATCTATTTACGAATAAATTAAATATAATACATTTTTATGAGCTCCAATCCATTAATAGTAAAATAATCGTTAAAACTACTATTCTAGAAATATTTAAAAACAAATTAAATCCGCATAAATTACTATATAATTAAATACTCAATATAAATTAAATTTTCGAGTCCAGTATATTTCGTTTGAGCGTTCGTCTCGTGTCCGTGTCGTGGCCGTCGCATGTCGGCAGCGCGTTGCGTCGTCATCGGCGCAACTCGTCTTCGACATCGTTCGACCTTCACTTTCGCTTTTTACATGTTCCGGCGAATCTCCGCGCGTGTCTTGTCACGATGTCCGTTGCAAGTCTTTATTAATTACAAACCAGTTAGATTGAAATTATAAAAATGAACAGAACTTTTAAATATCGGTATTAAGGTACTTTATTGTTTTTATGATATTTACTTTTTGTTGTTAATAATTGTTGATTTCCCCAGCATTTTTAAACGAAATGAAATCGGAAACCGCTTTCCGGGTTGCCGCTGGGAAACTTATACTACTTAACGACCTTACTTATACTATTATGAGTTAGAACGGTCACATTATCCTGTTCATAAGAAGTCATCAGTTCCTGTAGAAGCAGTTCATCTAGGCGGTAGTGCTCTTGGGTCATAAGTAATCAGGTCTGGGTTTTTAAATTACTGATTTAGGGATTCATACTGTAGTCAGTAATGAAAGAAATTAAATTATCTAAGTAGAAAAGACTAAGAGCGTATATTTTTTAGGCGTCGTCATTTAATACTTTGACATTTTATAGAAAGTCATATTATTTTTTTCAATTTCAGTATACTTTGTTTTAGACGTGGTGGCAGCTTTTTCTTGTTCTATTGCACGGGGCATAAGCGTTCTCCATATAGAGATGTTTCCCTTGGCACATCTGGTGCGCGTGGATAGTTGGCATTTAAAATTGTTATTATTAGTTTAGATTCGAGTATCAAAGTATGAAATTAAAATCAAAGCCATTGATTGACTTGGACATGACATTAAACCGAACAATACCAACCTCGATAAATTGTATTTGTTACATACACTTTAGTCGCTTTTGTCTCATCTTGTTTTTATTTTACAATCACTTCTAAGTTTTTGCAAAGCTTTCGACGGAAAGAAAATGTTAATGTCAATGTTTGTTCATCTTCACAAAAATATTATTTAACGATCAAATGAAAGTTATTTTTAATAACTTACTTTCATAGAAAAATAACTGTAATTTGATCATTAAAATAATTCGAAGAAAAAAGTCTAGAACTTATAAATTACAAAGAATATTCACCAGACCTCGTTTTGAAATATAACTATTCACCTGGCTGCTTCAAATTACGACTAGGGCTTAGTATGCAATACAACAATCAATGAACCAGACAATTTAAGCACACGTTAAAATCCGTGTAACAACAGTTTATTATTACATGAGAGACGATTTTTTGTTGAGTAACAATATGCAGAAAAACTCTTACGCAACATAAGAACAAAGGGCACTAGTGCAATCATAGAAATATGATATCCACTTTAGCGCGGCTCAGACTTTTTCTTCAAACAGGATTTTTGCTCATAGTGCGTCACAAAAACCTATTGAACCAATCTTAGCGAAAGTTCGAGCTGACTATAATCGCATTTAACTAAATATTATAAACAATATATCGCATTTAACTAAATATTATTAACAATAAATATTTGCTCAAGTATATTATGGAAAAAATCAAATATTTAATTCGACACAAATTTAAATTAAAATGTTAATGAATAGTTTAAAGAAAATCACGACATTTTCTCATCGGCTCCTTGTTCTTATGAATATAATGTTACTCTAGCCTTTGAAATATCCATAGCCTTAAAACAAACGGCTTCTTAGGATTTTTCTTGGTCGAAGAGCATGTATGAATGTAAAAGAAGCGAGAGGTCTTCCTTCTGCATTACACATTGTCGTTAACTTTAACCCCGTCTTCTGTTTATAAGTATTTGATTAGTCATTAGTCACAAAGTTTATAATATCCTTGACATTAGTTAAAACGTATTTTATGTTCCAACCTTGTGCTTTATAATCATAACTGTTGAAATTGGAACCTTAACCTAATAGGAATATGTACTACTCTTAACTGCCCTTCTTAGTTTTTTGGAGGTGATATATTTGCTTTTACTTTCACCTCAGGTGTTTCTATAGAAATGAGAAATCACCTTTACACCTTCGACCACTAATATCGTAACCATTATACTTCACTTTCATCACAGCGATCTCTTAAACATATAAATATCACTGACTTATTTACAATTTTAAATGTCTAAATATAAACATATTTGTTCCATATTGTTAGGACATTTTAGTGTATTCTTTACAGATATTATTGACTTGTATTTTTTTAAGTTTGGTAGGCAACGGTGGGACTTAAGCATAGGCTTTATCATTACCGTAGTAAAGATAATTTAGTATGTGATTCTGCATCACCGGTACTACTGTGGCTGTTTTTTTATTAAAAAATATTAGAAAATTAATAAAAAAAAATCCTAATATTTCTTTTAACTATTCCAACTAAGCTTAAAAGCCTGTGCTAGGATGGTGCTCGACAATAGTCCAATGGCGGATTCGGAACCTACGACCTCTTGTCTATTAAGCTATTGGCGATTGATGGGAAACAATAGCTTGAATTAAGGTGTACGACATTCCAATTGCAGAATTTTGTTTAACAAGTTTGTCGCCTGATACATACTTATTATGTATTCAATTATAATTTTGTTGCATTCAAGCATCAAGCGTATAATTTATCGGACTGGTCGAGTTTGACGCTTTGCACTTTCTACGTTTTGATATGTCAAGGGCAGCGAGCAGCGGCGACATCGCGACGGGTCACGACCCATCGCCACCAACTACCCACCACTCTTGCGTAATCACCAAATACTCGTAGTATAGACCAACTTTGACATAATTAAGCTTGTTTATCCGCAATCGAAATCAACCTCTTGGAACCTGATCTACAACTATTTTTATTTCTTGCTCACCGTTATATCAACATTGATTCAATCTCATAACAAAGTTCCAGCTCGGTCGAGCTTGAAGCGGTAAATTACTAAGGCTCATTTCTCAGCACGTGTTTTTATTTTTATCTCAGTTTATACTATTATGAAGTTGACTACCGATCACTGTTGTAACAGACAAAACTTATCCATATTTCAAAATACCTGTTAATTTCTTTTTTACCAGACCCACTCTTTATATATAAATTTAACCTTTAGTATGATAGGCAATGAATAAGAGTAACTAAATTATTATTGGAATGTGGTAAGTTGTAATTCTATGCAACTTTATCGACGCCAAGGCAAGAATGTGGCTAGGTCGTGACCTAAATGTTTAATTTGTCTTACATTTGCTTGATGAAACGTCGCTTTTAAATCTTGCGTTTGTATATAAACATTTCATTTATAAAGTAAGCGTTTAACACCACAAATATTTTAAATATTTTTGTCCAAAACGATTCGTAAATAAATTTTATGATAATTAAAAAAAAAAATTATATAAAGCTAGTTTATAACGTAATAGAGAAAGGCGCTGTGCTGTACCCACTTTCAATGTAAAAATATAATTGTGATTTCGTGTTACTTATCCATTGTTTACAGGCGACGTATAATAATTACAAGCGAGTTATTTCTTTTGAAATTACTTTTGTTACTTTTATAATAAATCTATTTGTAGATTTGGACATTGTGAAGTCAACTCACAATAATGTTAAGAAATCCTTACTAATTCTTGTTAGTAAAAATAATTGGCGAAAGTGTAACTAATGAACCGTCGCCTAAAGTTATTAATAGACATAATTGTAACACACACTAGTCATGCAATTCGCACAGCTAACTTTTTACATTCAATCACAATGACCTCCCGGGGATATAAATAACGAACTTTTTCTCTATGAGGCAAATTTATCTGTTTGCTTGATGATTTATTTAATCACTTATCGCGTTATAATTTGATGATTTTGATGCAGCACTAAACGAATACTACATTAAGTATTCATAGATGTGCATAGCTTAGGCGTTCAGCATTTAGTATGTACCTATAAAATAAATAGAACAAAATAAGCCTTTATTGTCATTCTCTATCTATGTCATTCAGTTCCAAGTTTAGATACAATTTAATTCTTATCCTGAATGAAGTTAAGGTTCTATTTTTACTCTCTTCCTCTTCAGCCACTTTCCACTGCTGGACGTATGACTCCCCAGTGGGGATCAAATCAATGGATTTATTATTACTAAATCAAGCTCACTACATGTTTCATGTTTTAAATACAAATTTTAATTATCTATATTTACATCTCTATCTATTATCGGCAAGCGGTATCTCCCCTTGCGAATCAGCTTGTCTTTCAACAAAGGCCTTATTTAGAAAAATTCACTTCAGTCTATCCTTTACGATGCAGATCCATCGCCTCATTCGATTATTTTTTCTATCTCTTAGAATATTTACTGTCCATCACCACTTTAACGTTCTAGTACCAAGCCTTTGTGAATTAAGTTTTTTTTCCTTTGTCAATTATTTTCAAACCTTATTCTATTTATTCTTCTTATTCCAACTACAATTCCAATTTGTCAGGTTTCTATATTAATCCATTGTGACAAACTGTTAGTTTATTTTGTAGCTGGTCTGTTTGTGCCCATGTCCAGCAGCTATACAGTTAAGTATGTTTAATAACCTGAATCAAAATGAATCTTAAGAAGGAATAAGCTATTACATATTAAGTATATAAAAGAAACAAAAATAAATCCTGTATCGTTAATTAAAATGTAATTTCAAATATTTTCAAATCTTCCACTATCAACTCCATAGATATAATAGCATGCGGACAAAATAGATGTTTGAAATACAGGCAAACAATGGTTGCGCAAACTTTGCATTATATCATCGGGTTTCGTAAGATTCGCGCATCTCTTGAGGAGAAAAAGCTAAGGTGTGTCATAAGTATTTGACATTGGATTAAATCTGTTGCATCACTGACATTAAACGAACTGGGTCCGGGTCCAATCCCAGATTCATTTATGGTAGAGGTAGAAAAGTCGGATGTATATTTTTACCATATTATGGTTTTAATATTATCACTTTCGGTTTCGACCAGTTTCACTTTTTTGCCGATGACCTTTTGCGGAATGCGATGAGATAACGAATGAATAAATCATACACCATTTGTTTTGTTTATTGCGTTAAGACTATACGACTTGTTTGCATGTTTGTTCGCGACATCTTCGAATGTGAATGTACTTTTCGACTTTTACGTTTCTCGGCTTTTACCGACTTCATTTTATAATCGAAGAGCCGATATCTGTCGATATTGATACCTAATGAGTAAAATTTGAATGCGTTGACAACTCAAATCAAATAAAGTCTCGACGCCGTGCCTGTGTGATTGGTTGGATACTGACCTTGGCTCTTTCGATGTCGATGATCTAAGAACGTGACGAAAGCTCTTCGTAAACTGTATTCTAACAGATACTAGATTTATATATTAGTAGGGTATACAGTATTATTTGAAATCGTGAAATTTTCAGATAATATTGAACTGAGTGAACTTAACGAGACGCCATGAAATAAGCCAACACGTATACTCTCTTTGTAAATATATATTATGTCGGCGAATTTTAAATAAGATTTTATGAATAGAATATTGATCTTTAAACAAAGGACTTTGTGTCTTAATAAAATACTCGGAGGTTGTACACGGTACGTACGCACGAGCAGTTCCTGTTTACGAGACATGTTTTATGAGGTAAAAGTTGATTTTCTACTCGGAGAAGCGTAGGTATTTAGCCACGATGAAACCTTGACACGAATGAATACGGGAACATAGAGAAATTTCATCCGACACACTGTTCCACTTTTTGGGGAATATAACCCGAGTAGTTATCCTTGTATAATTCCTTTAATCTACTCAAATTTATGTCATAATATTACGACAGACTCACGTAAGCAATGTGTAAATAAAAATTCTTGCTTGTTAACAATCTTTAAGCTTTGTACATTTAAATTTACTGTTTAGTTGACGCCTAGAGCGAATCAACGTCTTACAAAATACGCTGCAAAACTAGTGTTAGGCGTCGGACTCACACGACACCGTCTTTTATTTGAAATCGTGTGATGCTATGTACATTGTAAGTATATTACTTATGACATAACATTGCACCAGCATACTTGCGCTCAATATATATATAGGATATTATCAATTCTATTATATAATACTAGCATGAATTTCTATTGGCATTGGAAATGACAACGTCAATCTTCACCCCCTTGGAAGATTTATATGATACATTCGAATCAGATCAGATCCAAATGTTCAAACATAATTTATTTTCTTTTAATATAATATAAAACCAGAGCTACGCGATTTCACCAGCCGTGTAATTTATTTTAACATACAGTTGTCCAGTCTAAGCTGAACCCAATTTAATATGATTGATAATTAGATTTTGGTTTGAATTTAGATTGATTAGAAAAGATTTGAGGTCAACTTACGTTGGGAAATTATTTTTCCATACAACCTTTCATTTACTTTAGACCTTTAGGGGGAACTTTATCTTAGCGCTCGCCTACGTAATAACATATTATAGATACATATAATAAATAAATATTCACCTCAAATTCACTTGGTATTATTTAATGTAATTATTGTTGTTTAAGATAAGTGTTGAAGTTAGTAAAACAATACGAAGAGAGCTTAATTGAAGACAGAGCTTACTCAATAACATAATAGTCATATGCACGGTGGTAATCGATTTCTTTTGCTTTAGCAATAATCGAAACGGTCGGCGAGGAGTTGACGTCACCGGTCGAAAGCGGTGGGTCATCATTTGTTGCATGTTCGTGAGATTTCTCGTGCTTTGTTTATCGAAAATTACTATGAATTGCATTCCATTCACATACTCCTATCATATTGTTCTCAAATTTGAAATCATATTTGGCCAATTTAAATATACATTCGACAACAAAATGTATTTAATATTGGCGATGGAAAATTGATAATTTGTAGATGATGCAAAACTTATTATAAGAAATCTATTCGGAAAAGTAAAATTTTTTGATACAATAAAATTAATAATAAAGCAAGTCATTAGTGAGTAAACTCACTTTAAAAAAATCAGGTGATTGACATCACATCTACATTAATTAGTAAGTTAATTTTTCAAATTTTTCTCAGTATACATTTAACAATTCACCAGAAAAACATTAATAATTTACTTGATATAAACATCTGAGTTCAATTTACATTGGATTTAAATATATTTTTTTTTTTATGTAAGAAGGTGGCAAACGAGTAAGCGTATCACCTGATGTTTAGTGACATACCAACCCATAGACATCCGCAACAAGCAAATGTGTTGCGGATGCGTTGCCTACCTTTAATGGACAGAGGAGGACCTAGACTAGACGGCAATAAGGAATCTTTTCGCCGTTAACCCCCTCCCCGTCCAAACCTCCTGCCGTTCCCATCCTATCCTTATGAGGAAAGGGTGGGAAAGGGGAAGAGGACTGAAAGCCTCCGTCACCTCACTTGTCAGACGAAACGCAGAGTACTTCTACTTCACGCCTGTTTTCTGTGAGGTCCTGGTATTTCACGGGTCGAGCCGGCCCATTCTTGCAACAGATGTTGTTGTTGCGGGCTCTACCACTGTTAAAAAAATATTTCTTCATACTACTTTTCCTCTAGTTTAGACCTGTAGCGGCTAAATATAGAAAGATCCTTTCTTAGTGCTCGCCTACGTTATAACAGAAATCACTGTACAAATTTAAATTCTCTTAAAAAATCGATGAGAGATATATATGTGTGTCTAGATATACGTAAAAATATTCTATATACCGTGAGTATACAGCGACAATATGTCCGTGTCAGGCGTAGACAGGCGCGGTGCGTGCTGCGGATGCTCGACGCTCTTTATAATTCCACTCGTGCGCAACTCGACTCCCGTCTACAGCAAAATATGCCGTGTTTTACGCACTTATAAATGCATCATTAAATATACACATTAATTTGTATTCACATTTATATATTTTTATTCAAGCGATTTTAATGCATACGGCAACTAACCGGATTGGATCGGATTGGTTTACGAATTGTCACTTAGATCTTCTCATAAGCTTTACTGCGACTTAAACTTCGGATTATAGTCTTTAATTCTTAGGCTGCGAGCGCAGATATATTTGATCGTGGGCAGCTCTATTTAACACTTTTGTCAAACAATCTACGTGTTTGAAACGTTTGATGAAAATCTTATTATTATTATTATTTTTGTGTCAAGTAAGATATCATTTTTTTTAATGTCTTCACGTTATGATAGATATTCTATACATATTCTAGGAAAGAAATGTATTTGAAGTCAATTCATATGATATTCATAAGGTAAATTTAAATTATGGAATTTCCCAAAGCAAACTATGACGATACATTTTAGGTTAAGGAAAATACACATTTTTAAATATACACCAACACTGGTAATCGTTAAAATGTTCTTTTTTTTTGGAATAAATATATATTGTGTACAAGTTTCTTGCTTTATTCCATCTCTTAAAATTTCACTGCTAGATATGACTCTTCAACAGTATTTAGATTCATAGTTAATATGAACAATATAGAAAGCGTAGTGTACACAATTCCGAGAAATTCAATAGCAATAATAATAAATTTAAGGCATGTTCCACCCATGTGTATGTGGTGAAAGCTTGTACGTTGCGGGTTTAATAATAATTCTAAAATAAGTATTATTGCGCACATTTACCGACCAAGCGCGTGTAGTTGGTTTTATTCCGAAATACTGGCATTTAAAGCACATTTACAGATTTATCGACACCAAAAATTGTACTGCATATTTCTTAAACATTACAACAGTAACATTTTCTTTGCACAATACTCTTTTACAACATTTACGTATAACTTTGCAAAATTAATCGACTGTTAATTTTACTCAACGTTTATATACTAGATAAGCTTAGCCCCGCGGTTACACTCGGCGTGCAATTTAATTTAGCTGATGATTGTCCAGCCTAAGCTCAACCCTACTTAATATGATTGATCATGTATATTTGAGGTTAAATTACATTGGATTATATTATTTCTCCATACAAAACTTTTCTCCCCTACTTTTGACCTTTAGGGGATGAATTTAGAAAAATTATATCTTAGTGCGTGTACGTAATAACAAAAATTCAAATGTCCAGTCGTAGTACTTTGGGCTGTACGTTGATTTATCAATCAGTCAGTTTGTTCTATTATATACGTATATATAAATAAAAAAATGTCTTAATCGAAACGTTAATTGACGTGAACGAAATCGACCGTGGTTGTATGTTTATTATAATGTTGACCTACCAAAATATTTAAATTCGGTAGGTTGTTATGCTTGTTTTAACGATTTTTTATGTACGTAAATTATTTAAATATTATATGTGACGTAAACGAAAAAGTTACAATTATACCTTCTTAGCTTACTATACATATTTTAATGAATACTGAAGTTGTATCTTAGCATTTCTTTTGACAATTCAATGGATAACAAAAGAATTTTTCAAAAAAAAACATATGTTTTCCTAACATTGAAGGATTAATCCGTTATTAGTGACAAACTATGGACATAGGCATTTGCGTTCAGGGCACGTTGTAATTAATAATTGTTACGTGACGACCATAAGCAATAAAGTAGGGTTGATGAACCCGATTACCGTTCAAAACTTTACGAACTTAAATTGATTTATGGTTCATGCTTACCACAAGTCATCGACACGATGATTTATCGAACATCATGACATTCTTGATAAGGGTGAACATCTTTAATTCTTAATATTTCTTTTTATTTCATTTCATACAACAAATTTTATTGAATAACTTTTTTGTTCGTGTTAATTTGGATATAATTTTAGAATTAAATAGGAATAATATTTCTAAATATTATATTCAATTACGCTACTAGAAGGAAATTCAATTTATTTTAGTACCGGTTAAGATCCGAACCCTTGAATTGCTCTACGAAATCAATTATAAACGCAATTGAAGCGTAAACGAGACAGCATTTACGGCGATTATCAGAAATTAGTTATATTTATTACTAGTGATCCGCCCCGGCTTCGCTCGGGTAGCACTAATTATATCGATCCGATCGCTACCAAACTTCACAAACACCCAGTGGGAAAATTGTGCACATTTCCTGAATAGTTCGTCGAAATCGATGTAGCCTTTTCGGAGTTTATAAGGAACATACATACACACAATAATTTTGTTTGTAAAGGAAATGATGACTTAATTACTTCTAATGTAACGTATTTAATAGATGATTTGACCAGTTACTTTTGACTGCGAATATAATGCGAGTGAAAGAGACAAGTAGCACGGCAATCGGTAGTTGGTTACACATTAGCCGCCGTACGTTCACTGTTCACGGTGACCTCGGAGTACACGACAGGCAAACCAGACCTTGTGTCAGGATACTGCCTTACACACAGCAAAGCTATGTTTACTGTCGCCAATGCTTCACCTCGGCTCGGATCATGTCAATGAATGATGTAGGAAGTTTCCTATTATTGGAAGTAGCAAGCTTCTCTTAATAAAAGCATTTAAAGGTCAACCAAGTTCATAATATATTTTTTGCTACATTGTCCTTTGATAATATTGCCGTCGCAGTTGGAAGCGGTTTAGGTATCGTGACTTAGGTTTTAAGAATTCCAAACTACATTTTAATACAAAATTTGCAAGGCATGAGTGTAAAACGGCCAGGTAAATAATACTGATAACTGCTTTAAGGACTTACAATATGATCGGGCTGTCGGCCAAGACACTCAATAACATTTTGTTTTTTCTCACCTTGAAACAGCTTGGTTGATCTGAATCACCAATATAATGAATTATAATAATGGACTTTCTAATATTACCATTTATTGCGCGAATCTGGTTATTTAACTAGTATTTGACATTGATAGGTTGTTTAAAATTTTTGATTTTGCACTTTTGCATCATAGAATCAAATTTCAGTTTCTAATTTTTCTTCCCGTTCTTTTGAATTTAAGTATGGTTTTAATATGTTCAGTAATATTAAATAAGTCTTAAATAGGGGTATAAAGAAAACCCATAACCGATGGGCATGCATGCGTAGATATATGAATATAGAAGAAGCGAGATAGGTGTGCCGGGATCGCGCCAAATGGAAATCCATGATCTCTGCCTCCCCCTGGGCACGGGCATGAGTGCATATTTATTTATTTTTATGAATATGCATCAACTCTGGACGTTAAAGAATTACTCTAAAGAATTTGAATAAATACTATTTGCGATAAGTAATCGAGTTATAACTATGTTATATTATTTCTTAACCGGTAAAAGCATTGTGCTTGTTGTTTTGTTGTCATTTTAGACTAAGCGACGCGACGAGCAATGCAACGATGCTTACAGATCACTGCTATTCAGCAAGAATATGTTATTGGCGGAATAGCTTATGAAATATGTAGTGTGATTCAGTACGTGCAAGCTGCCCCCGTTTACTTAATAAGTATATCAATAAAGACTTCGATACTTCAAAACTGTACCATTACTTACAGGTAAGGCATTGAAAAACCTAATTATGTACCGGTTTGTTTTAAACTTATGTGTTACACGTTTTTAACTTTCGATGTTCCTTACCAATCAAATAATTTTATTTCGTAAGATTTATTTTGTTTGCAAAATAATTTTAATGCTCGTGATATTTTCGTCCGAAACTAAATAAATATCAAACTTTGTCGTAATCTAACTAAACAATTTGAAATACGTTTTGTAAAAAAAAGTTTGCAAGCGGTAAATGGATGAAAGGTAGTCTTGTACGCTTTACGCGTACCTAATTGGCGTTATTATACTTGTTCTGATGTAACATTATTGTATATTCAGTGACACCTTGACATGGTAATACGAGTCTATGCCTCAATAACATGACGGAATG
Source organism: Papilio glaucus (assembly GCA_000931545.1). NCBI lineage: Eukaryota > Metazoa > Arthropoda > Insecta > Lepidoptera > Papilionidae > Papilio > Papilio glaucus. The sequence goes on along the minus strand of JWHW01025223.1, from coordinate 185,069 downwards.
GTAGACTGAACAACTATGCGCAACCATGCACTACATCTAATATTTAACTTTCGACTGTATTTGTTTCAGTGAATTGTTGAGAAGCATATAAATGAAAAGTTAGGGAAAAATGTAGACTCCGACTAAGTCTACTGACCTTTTCTAATTCATAGATATTTAATCTATATGCCAAAAAGAGCCAAAAGGGATAACTCATAAAAATAAATAAAGTATTAATAATAAAAAGTAGTAGTAACTAGTAAAATATATACGTAGATTAGTAATGTTTTTTTTTTTAAATCAAAAGAAGGGTTCCGTTTATAGTTCCCTAATATATTATTAGTTTGTATGCTCATTTATATAAGTTAGAACTTAAATAATGTGTTCAATTATAACACGTTTTTTTGCTTTTTATTTAAATCGAGTAATCATTCTAAACAATTTTCACACTAATCAGAAAGGCATCGTGTCGCATAACCTGAAGTATGTACATGAATTATTATTATGGTACAAGGAAAAAGGAGTCACTGCTAGAACAGTAGAGAGTATGGTATATCTATGGTCCAAAGACAACTCCAGCAATTTCGAGAGACTCTAATTTATATTGCCATAAAACAAAAAAATCAAATTTCTCAAATTGTCAAAAATTTTCTTATAACGAAATCTTAGAGTGAAATATATTTGATTATCATCTTCCTACCTACTTCTCTTCCATATCCCTCTATCAGTCGTCATATCTGAATTCACACCCTTCTTACACATGTCATGTTTTACAGTACATCCACAATTTCCTCGGTCTTTTTATATCCTTGTAACCATCATTTGAAGTTTAATTAATGCGTGATAACTATCGCCATTCTAAGAATTTCCTTAGCTTAATAAAATGCGGTGTACCTACTTTAAAAAAACAAAACGTAATAGCTTGTGACGTTTATCGTATAAAATGCGGATATAGAGTTGTTATAGTTGCCTGTCGATGTTATTTTCCTGATTTATTTTAGAAAAAATCAGATAAAAACACCAATCATTATAAAATAACTATGGCAACACATTAGACATTTTATAAACACCTATTTTTAAAATTCTGTTGTCTTTCTAACATAAAATGTGTCTATTAGGATTTTGGAATAGTACGATTATAAATAATCTACTCAAATATATTACTGCACTATAGTGTGATACTATGATATTTAGTACAGTTAGCTTGCCAACGATTTAATGCCATTTTATTTATTTACAAAAAAAATATTTTAGCAAAACAGTTGAATGAACTGACCGATGAATAGAAAGTTAAATATGAACTTGTTAATTATCTTTTGTTATCTTTTTTACCAGTAAAAACGAAAGTAATTCTAGGTTTATCAAAAACATTATATTTAGCTACTACAAAAAATCATAGTACAATTTAAATAACACAGGCAGTCATAAGGACACTACAGTCGGTAGACTGTAGTGAAAACTTAAACAGGCTCGATAATAGTTTTATAATAAACAAAAAACCCTCGTTTCTTAAGAATAAAATTCAAAATTGAACACAAGATAAATAAATGAAATTCGTTGAAACTGACCTAAATTCTAACAACCTCCGATCGCCTCCCCTGGTCACACTTTTCGTAACGCTCTCATCACGCATTCACCAGCTTACTCGCCAAGTCAAGCGTGCCTAAAGAAGTTTCCACTTCAAAAACTTGCTTTACAATAAGTACAAGATAGCACTGGCTCGTTTTTATGGTGGTTCAAAAACTTAAACGGCGTTATATAATCTTTTGGAAATGCGCTGTCAATTTCATTGAATTGATCTCTGCGCCAAGCATGGTGGGGGAGAAATAACAGGATCACCTTTAGGATAACATAACATTGTGGTACGTTTGTTCATATCAGCGTTACATACCTATCAAGGTTGGATTACCTCAACTGTTAAGTTGCATATTATCAACTATGTAAATACGGCATAATACTAACATGAAGGTGTGGGAAATGTTGCTAGTCCTTGACCTACTCTCAGTACAGGTGGAATCGGACTCCCACGAATAACAATCGACGTTTCTGTCCAAAATTACACTTTAGCAACACTTGGCGTACAAGCTTTCTGCGAATACCTGTTTTCCACCGGTTTTCTGTTACTTTTTGCTTAAATGTCAACTCTGCATTTTTAACAGGATCGTTTTATTTTATACCGATTATAAATGACTCTTTATTAGATGATTATGCATGGACGTACGAAACCTTCTGTTGTTGGGCAATTTCGATAATACTGTACGTCCTGTTAAACATGTTTCATAACGTTGTTTTTGATATTATTCCATCTGGCATAGTCTACAACAATTGACTATCTGGTATTTCACGATTGCACACACGCATTCTATAGCACGATAAAATGATCATTACATTACATTTGCTCATTCCTTCAGACAAAAATAGACCGTGAGACATAACGAAAAATATTTTTGTAGCGCAACTTCATTGCACTCGTTTGCTAATACTCACTTACATACTTAGTCACTCACTTAATTACTACTTAGTCTACTAGGGTTTTGTGTCAATCAGTGGAAGAAAAATGTTAAAGGGAGAGATTATTTAAAAGCGTAGGGCAAAGTAGCAAGCAACCTAATGTTGATGAATGAAACATGACATAACTACAAAAGATATTCAAATTTAATAGAGGTTGAGTTTATGGATAACGTAAATATTTGCGTCTAACCCTGAGAGTTTGTTATGGGCAGAAGATGTGGGTAATCGGAATCCTCCGTATATACGTAAACATTGCCTAAGGGCGGTGCCTATCAGTTTAACTTCAGTTCAAAGCTTATGTACAGTTGTCGATTTATAAAGGATATATTATCATCAAATCAAATCATCAAAGCAATATGATGCAAAAAAAACTAATTGGTCACTTGAAATACATTGAATATTCTTGTGTTTAACTTTTCATTTATGTCATATATCAGCCTTGTCGTGTGTACTATGTTGTGTAATACCCGTCTGGTGGTGTTAGGCGTAGAGAAGGTCATCCCTCCATATAAATTATGAGGTACACCAATGTATATAATCAATTTCTATTGTTAACTGTGACCTCAATTTTCATACGTTACTAGCACTTACTTGACATTATGTTGTATGTGCTCGATGTAAAGTGAAATGAAATTTCATACTGTAATATATTTTGGTAGTAAATGGTAAAGTTTTATGCTAGTCTATAAATGGGCTTACAAAACTTAACAAAGACAAACTACAAACTGGCAGTTATAAGCTCATGCATTCGCACTTTCGTGTTTAACCACAAAACTTATATAAACATCTGTTACAAAAGAATTATTATGTAAGGTTATTTAAGGATGTCTTGGGGTCGTGAAGTGCACACATCCGCTTCAAGTATTTTTATGTATATGTAAAACGGTTGTTAAAATACCTTCTTCCTTATATGTTTAAGGACTTGTCTTCAGTATATTACTTTGTTGGATTGTTCCTCCTTTTATAAAAGTCAAACTTATTTTTTTATGTTACTAAGATATTTTTGACACTTTAAATGCTTAAAAGGTTCTGTGGTTCGAACCTTGGATCGATTTCCGGGCTTCGCATATTTAATGACTTATCGGAAGTTATATGTAGCCAACTATCTTTAACTAACTGCTTTTAAATATTGATGGAATATTAATTTTTAATTACAAATAATTGATACGTTAGTCCTAATAAGACCAAGTCAATTAATCTCAGTGCTGAAATAAATTTAATAAATTTTAACATGTTTATTAATATAAACATGTTACAGGTGAAACTAATGTTTCACCTGTATGAATGTAACGGAATCGTTGAACGTGAGTTTGCCCCACTTTGAACGATCGAATTTGAATCAAACTTTGCACACTCGTCTAAGACCCATAACAATGCAATAATTCAATCAAAATATCCGATTATTCTGATTACATTCGCCGGGATTCATAAATTTATTTTCGTATACAATTTTTAGTTGAAAAAAACAAATTTTTAGATGACATTAGCGACGTCTATTTCTAGTTGACGCTAGATCTATTAGTAACAACTTAACGTAACTTTACATACAAGATGTCGCTGTCGAATGATAGGATGAAAAATAGCATTTTAAAAGTGTGTGCGTTTAAAAATAAAGGAATAAAGGAAAGGGAAGACCTACTCAGTGGATAATTTTCGGTAATAAAAAAATAATTCGGACAGTCCGGACTGGGAATCGGACCCAGATATATTGGTTTCGAAACACAGAGTTAGTTTAAAGATACAAGCACCCCACGCTTTTAGAATAGTGACATAATTTTTTCATCAGTAATTTGATTCTTATGCTAAGAAATATTATTTCACATTTTAGTTTGATCATCGACAAAAGCGTGTTTTTTAGTATTTTCAAACTATTCACAAGGATTTTAGGTTAAATTATTGTGAAGGATTATTTTATTTAGTAAGTAGTTTTAGATTTGTTTTAATTTCACATTTTAATGTTATGTAATCATTGTTTCAATATTAATTTTTAGAATTATTACAAATGTTTATTGTAAGTAAAGTAGCTCTGCGCTTTAAGGCGAATGTCTCTATTATTTGTTGAGATGTTCATGTAGATATAGTTCGTAAGCGAATAAATTCCTTGTTTGTCGGTCGAGAGTGACTTCGCCACGTGTACTATTTGGATGAATAGCCGGGTTGTCGAACCCCAGTGTAATCGAGTCACGCAAATCGGAGTTACGACATGCACGATCCATCGTCTGGGGACATTAGGCGTGGAGATGACGGTGTTACGATATAAAATGTCGTCGTCGGACGATTGCTTCTCTTATTTAACTTCGTTTACACTTTAAACGCATTGTATTATTTTATATTATTTTTATTGTAGAAAGACGAACAAACGAACCGCTTGTTCGTTTGCCACCTTCTCCTGATGTTCTTCACTTGATGTTAAGTGACTGTTCCTCATTGACATTTTATTTGTGACTGACTTGTCACTGTTTGCCTAGGGGGAGGCATCTGATCTTTTTGGGGATGCAAGTTTTAATTATCTCTTCAACTTCATCGTATGTTCCCAGGGGAACGGAGTTGCAAAGTCGTTCTTGTTTTCCATCATTCGGAGGTGGGCAGGGTTGACTGGGGGAGCACTGAGCATCTAGTTTGTCAGCCAAACATTCGGCTTTTTCTTCCTCCTACATGGCGTTATGTTTGGACGTGAGAGTGGCGGGATTGTGGAATGTGCGTCGCCTTTGACTGACTTAGGAAGCCGCCACAAGGCTTAATAGGATGACTTTAAATTAGAGAGGTCTGAGTTCCTGAGGGTGGCTATGCGTACTTTTTTCTCACGTCGAAGTTTACGTAGCCGATTTCAGTTCATGACATGACTTTGAGAGAAGCAATTGCGACGTCCATGCTGGTGAAGAATGCCCCTAACGGAATTAAACTGGTCGGGGATCCGAGTGAAGTTCTTGAATCACCTTATTTAACGGTTGTAATTTCAAGCACATCCGTTGCGTGTCCGACTGGGTTTGTGCCGTAGGCTCTGTGGGTGCTACGATTTCGAAGTTGAGTAGGTCCGACATGGAGTGGAATGTTCGGCATCGCCGATTGTTCGCTTGCAAGGATGGTAGCTCCTCCCATAGATAGAAGGACTTCGAAGTCCGAGCGCAAGATAGTTGCGCTTGGCCTCAGGGAAAAACCGAAGCTAGCGTAATGAGACTGTCAAAGCCAGCTGATAAATCAAAGTCTCTAAGTACGTCAGCGCAAGCGTGTCGATCGGTACACAGTGTAGGGATTATTATAGTAAACAATAGTAGGCGCCGGCTCTAACGTTTGTAATAATTTTATAGTTGGGGACGTTTGTTGTCTTTTTTAGTTAAAAGTTTCCTGCACAAGTAGTAAGTAGACTTGATGATCGCGAAGGAAGTTATGCATTACGTCGTGTTGTTCCTTTATGGTGTTCGCGTTAAAGAAGGCTACGTTTATCGATCGCGGTTTGACTTACCCATTATTCCGCTTGAGAGCCTGAGGATGATCATAGACATCTGCAACAAGCAAATGAGTTGCAGATGCGCTGCTACCTTTAATGGAGCCAGGGGGGGTAGCCAGGAATAGGATAGTTCCTTTTTCTTTTCATCCCCTCTCCAATGCTTTTAGTCTTCCCATCCTAAACTTATTAGAAAAGGATGGGAAGGGAAAGAGGATTGAAATTAGGCCTTCGACATCTCACACATCAGTCAAAATGCAGGATACTACTACTTCCTACCTGTCTTCTAGGAGGTTAATCTGGCTCATTCGTGCAACAGATGTTATTGTTACTTTTAAACTTTGGTTTAGATATGCTACTCACGCACGCAAAAATAATGAATTGTACGCTGAAGTACTCTACCGCATCTTTCTTGACATTGATCGTACTTCATATCTTGATCGAGGACTTGATAACCACTATCGAAGTTTCTTTCCTTTTTATTTCAAGTTTATTCTATTTCAAGTCAAGCCTATTCAAGTTTGTAACGAATTCCAACGAAGTTTTATTTGCATTTAAATCTAAAACAATTTTCAGGTTATAATTGATTATTAAAATAATGGCATAATACAGGGTTGTCTAACAGTAGCTGTAACGATAGTTTCTTGGTGTTTTGTTGACAAAGGATGCTTATGAATAAAAGAAGTGAGCTGTCCATATAACATGCATTGATTACTCAGGATATCAGTTGTCTTCATATTGCCTTTTATTGTAACCAGTTTAGCGTACAGTGTTAGGATTAATGTAACCTAAGGTCATTTAGCCGAGATATAACCAGTATATTGAGGTCTTCCTTTCCTTCAATTACACTTTTAATATATCCGAATAAACAAACTAAATGTTGGTTCTTTTTAAAATGGTCTATAGTCAGTTGAAGTAGACGCTCACCTAGCCTTGCTCTCGGTGCGACCTTACGTCTAGTGAGATTGAACTAGTACTATAGTACGAGTCCTATTGCGCTCATGTATGAATAGGAGACTAATTTATTGTATTGCGGCGTTTTCTCTAAACAAGTTACTTGTGTTTAAGTAATTATCACGGAACCTATTTGAAATTACGTCAAACTATATTAAATTTCAGATTGTATATTCCTGTATTAGCGATCGACTCATCGCATACATTATTTGGTTACGTATAGCAACGAGCGTCCGTCGCCGACAACCCCCAACCGATTTCCGCATGTCATGGAAACGTACGCAATAAATATCCCGGAAGTCAATTCCTTCCGACTTTAGTAATTGGATTCATTGCATATGCGATATTAAACGTAGGCCGTTTATTGAAAAATTACTTATTAAATATGAAAAAGTTATTGACTGGAGCAGGAACACTTTTACACATTAAAAAAATATTGTTGAATTTTTAACTTATAATCATAGCACAATTCGGTTTATTTAAATTATCTTGATATGAAAAATAGGCCCCTGGAAACTGGGTTTTGTAAAAAACTGCAGAAACAATGTTCGAAAAGTCTCTAATCATGTGTCAAATGCAAACGTATTGCTCTATCTGCTTACAATTTCGTAGTATTTGTACATGTCATTTACACCCGCGTTTTAACGAGCTTCCGATATCTCGCGACCATGTTACTGTAACGATGTATTTTGTGGTATAATTGTTCGCTCTTTTACTAATCCTTTTGTTCACCTGGACAGAAAGAAGGTGGTATTACGTCGTTGTATAACAAGCGCTCACAAATACCTAGTTAAAGTGAAATTGTTAAATATTGTTTTATGATATTGCTATTAAATTACGCAAGGAGAACTTACCGACAAGACATTCCTATAGATGAGTCATTTGGCTTTTCGCTTTGAGTAACAATAAGCACAATCACCGTTCGTAGACCCCGCTGCAACAGTCAGATGTCGTCAAGCTGACTCATTGGATACTGGCATGCATCATACTGTAAGAAAATATGACAAAACTTATAACAAAGATATCTTTGTTTCAGGTTCATTTTCTTCTGCATCTACACGGTAAGTGCGGATGTAGATATCATCACGGAACCACGACCAGGGGAAGAATATGTACTAGTTAGTTCCGGTCAACAAACACCATTACGTAATTTTGAAACAGCTCACAAAATTCCCGAGAAACACCCACACCATCGCTTATTCAAACAAGACGAAAGCAATGATAAAATTATTAAGAAGTTACACACTGGTAAAACAAAACACCCAACCGAAGGTATTGTATCCATTGAAGAGGATAAAAAAGCGTCATTTAAAAAAGGTCAAAAGATTAAAGCATCCGAGTCGATAGAAATTGATATCCCCGTTTCGAAATTAGAAGACATTAAAATAAAAGAGAGCTCAAGGAATGTAGAAACAAATCCAAACTTGGCAGTTGCTTTAGAAGCTATGTCTGAATCTGGTAAACTGAGTAACAAGGCTAGCACAACTACACAAAAACCTGTTCTAACGACAGAAGCAATCGGCACTACTAAGGCTTACGACTACATTCCTATCAATTTCGATACCATAGATGATATTAATAGTGGTTTACTATCTTCTAATATTAAACTTGAAACCGCTGGTACCGAACAAAAACAACATTCTAGAATACAAATTAAGAAAGGTCCTAATGGACAAGATTATGAATACGAATACATTTATTATTACTATGACGAAGACGAAGATAGTAAGAAAGAATCTAAAGAAAAGCCGACAACAACTACAGAAAAAATACCAGAACCTACAGTAAACTCGCATGATGGGCCACCAAAAGTAGAATCTGAAAATCAAATAAACAAAGAGAGTAAAAGAAGTAAATATAGTACCATTGATAGATCAAGCGTAACTACCGCAGCTACAGCTGAAGTACATAATGAAGTTTTACCTACATCAACTAGAGGCCGCTCTCGTGGCCGCAATTTTGCTCCTGAGGAAGAAATTGAAGATGAAAGGTATTTTTTCTAAATTTCTAAATGATGTGATTCATGTTATAGTTTTCATAACTGTTTATTACGTAATGAATATATTTATTAAATAATAACAATAATACCTACAATATAACTTTTTTCCTAACAAGGCTGCCATCCAGTACCCGCTTCCCGCCCCGAGGTCGTAACTTGGGTTCGTCGATATCCACTACTACCCATATTCCGGAAGCAACGTCGGAAGTTATAAGGCAACGAGGCCGTCCACAAGGCGATAGCGTCGCCGATGAATCGATTGGTCAAACTAGAAGTAGAGCACGTGCTCATATCAGGTATAGTTGTTGTGCAATCTTACCTTACTTTGTAACTGATTTATATTTATTTGCCTTAATCATTCTCTTTAATGTTTCCTTCAGACGCCCAAGCTCAGAACTCGTCGATCTCGATAGCTTCAAGACTCACTCAGGAGACATTCCATCTCAGTACAAAGAACCTCCAACGAGATATTCTTCTGAAAGTAAACCTGTAACAGAAGTTTCTGAAGAGGAATCAGTGCCTAGTGAACCTTCACATGCTAAGGACACTGTTAGAGAAGGACACAGTCTAATCGGAAATATAAGATTCCAAGAAATTACTGATGATTCAAAATTACCTTCCGATTATAAGCAAACTACCACATATGAACAGGATACTACCGAGTACACGACTATGACTGCAATGGAAAAGGTTGCCCTCGACCTTTACGCATATTTAGCCGGAGAAAACTTGAATAATGAAATAAGCTCGACTAATGATGTGGTAACTATTGATGGGTCGACTACTGTTGGGGACGATGGATGGACAACCGAATTGATAACTACTACAGAAGAAGAAACTACTCCTAGCAGCACTACTACGACTACTACAACTACAACTACTACTACTACCACACCAGCCCCCACTACAACGACTACAACAACCACTGCGCCCTCAACTCGGCCTTCAAGGTTTAAGGGTCGTCCTGGAGCTCGTGGACGCGCTTCTATCTCGACAAGCCTTGCCACAGAGGCGCCACAAGAAACCTCCACAAGAGCTCGAGGTAAATTTACAATTTCAGGATTAATTTTATAAATTGTGACAATAGATGATGACCATAAAGCATGTATTAAAGGTTTCCTTCTCTGTAAAGGTTATATTAGTTGGAATCTTTTAATTTAATAGATATCTTGAAGACGATCACAAATTATAAGATTTCATTTAATTTTTCAAATCCTGTTCACATATCGACTGTGAAGGGAAAGTTGTTGTCACATAAGCTACAAAACAGGCTCTTCTCATGGCCATTTTACTAGCTAAGCTTTCAATAATTATCTCGATGATTTTTATCTGTATTTAGTCTGTACGATTTAAGAAGTTGGCGCGAAAGCGAAATTATTCTTATATTGCTTTGCGATTGTGTTATGCATTCTTTTGAAATAGCAAATTACACCAATTTATTACATTATAACACTGTGACCACTGCGTGTTGTTTCACTTTCTTATTTTGACGTGATATCCATCACTAATTGAATTTGTTATTATTATTGAATTTTACTACTTCTTTATAGAGCTCCATGAGATAAGGCAGTTCAATACAATTTGTCCTTTTATATATGAGAAAAGGATATCATTACATAAATATTGGTTGGTTATGGGGGTTTTATTCATCTCAGGATATGTTCCAGTGTGCTATAACAACTAGCGTTTATACTATAGAATATAAAAAAAATATGTATGTCATTGTTATAACTCAACAGTTATGATAATGTTTTATATGAATATATAATAGAGCGTGTACCTTTGCTACATACAAGTGTTTCCCAACAGGTCGATTCGGTAAACCGAATGGTGGAAGAAAAACTACAGTTGCCGCTTCTTCTACTACCGCTGAGTCTTCTTCCGCCGCACCCGTAGACAAGCCCGCAGCACAACCTAAGGTATGCATTCAATATCTATAGTTCAAATCATACTTTAAAAGCGAATTTTATGCAATACTCTATGCATCAGCGATTATTTGCAATGCGAATAACCATTCTTTTTAAACTGTATGTTGCAACCAACGCATATAAATTACGGCATCGATAAACAAGAATTGTGCAATTATTTAATTTTACGTAATCATTGTTAACTTGGGAACGGCATGGAATTATGATTGTACATTAATGTTACTTTAGTGTTGATCAAACATTATATCTTATTTTAAGTTTTTCGTATCAATAATTAATTAAGAACGTTTAACATTAATTGCTTTGAAATGTCACTAATTCCTAATCGCATTCACGCTTTGTAATATCTAACAATTAAAAAAATCTAATAAAATTGATTTCCACTAACCTCGAGATCCTAATAGTTTAGTAATTAGCATTTCGCCAATGAAACTAAATATGAAATTAAAATTCTACAAGAATCATTCATACAATTAAAATTCAAAAAGGCATTCGGTAACCTGATTGTATATAGACAACTAAATGTGCCCCATGGTTTTGAAATCTTATCATATTACCAACGTCTAAAGAATTAGAGTCCTTCGAAAGATAGTAAGTATTAAGTTTGTAGACAAATCAACAAACACCTATATATGTTAAATGTTGTATTCTGTCATCATCATGTTAATGTTCTCCACTGCATTATTATTATTATTCTCGATACGCTGACTATCCCATGTAGTGTTTAAAGCGTACGATAGTACGAGGGCACTACACAGTTTCTATAATATATTTGCCTGACGAGATTTATTAGTGGCTAGGTTATGTTAGAATTACTTTCCAATATTCACCCAAAGTGTGTTCCTTAAAAACAAGGAGCCGCAAGTAATTTTGGTCTCCCGTCTTATATATTATTTCTGTATGCTTCAATTACCAAAGCATACTCTTCCGGTTACTACAACAATTTTGTATTCCCCGATAACCCCCGCAAATTGCTAAAGCGCCTGGCCACCATTTTCGTCACGTAATTTAACCGTTATCACCTTTGTCTTAAAATTATTAATTAGGAAAATATTTCAAAAAAAATTGAAAATTATAAAATGATGTTAATTAATCTTTACTCAAACATTGATGGCATGTGATATCAAAAATATGCACACCAAACCAGTATATATTCTTCATCGCAGCACGGGCATCAACATCGGATGGTAAAAAGAGATGTACCGATTTATATAATAAACTTTTATTAGTAGAAAACATGTTATTAAACTTGATCTTCTATTCAAATTATATCTATACGACTCTTGCATACCTAACTTCCTAGTAAATTGACAATAATAATTCCATAATTATTAATTAATTAAATTCAATATTAGAATATAAGGTATACTTTTTAGTTACGGATGACGTCGCATGGATGTAAATGTGACACGATTCCAAGACGGATCAACTTGAGATATTTATGTTGTCGTTCAGAATCAAATCTAAATTTAGATTAAATTATAAGTTCGATGGACATAATCTTAAATGCTACTTATAGAAAGGGTTAAGCATGGAAGTGTGAGCACGGTTTGGCAGAACAAGCATGGTTGTAAAATTAATGTCGTAGATAGGCTACCTTCGAGAAGTATGCCAGGTATGACTGAATAATTGTATTTGGAATAGCGTTGTAAGGGACCAGTTTTTTTTTTCACCGCAACCTTACGGCACAGTGCGACCGAGGTCCATACTGTAATAGGTTTTAGCAACAGTTTTTTTACGGCGGGCCTCACGCTAACCCGGTTCGCATTTCGTATTCTTAACCTTGGCATAGGCTATTTATAAAAGATATGTGTCATTTGAATAAAAAAGCGTAGGACTACCGACAGAAGTGAAAACTCAGAGTGAAAAGGCGTGACAATAGTTTAAAAATAAATAAGTAATCAAAGAAAATAAACTCTTGTAGCTTAATAATAAAATTCAAAATTGAATACAAGAAAAATAAAAGTTCGTCGATACTGTTCCAAAATGAAATAAGCATGTTGTTCACGCGAACCTATAAGATTTTTCGAACGAGAGCTCGATTGTCACTTGGTTCATGATGAAGCAATGAGTGTTTTCACTCGTGTCGGCAGTCCTTATGACTGCCTGTGTTTTTTTATGTTTGTTGAATCATAACTTCGACATAATATGAACCGATTGAAGCTTTTTAGCAATCGATGTCTTGTTTACAGGTTGGTCACATTTAAATTTTATCCCAATCTGATGAGAGGTTCTCGAATTATTCAGTTGTACGTATATGTATATCGTTGCTCGAAATCTAAAATTTCAAAACTGTTAAAATTTTGTGACTGATATGTGACTCATGCCAACTCAATAAGTTCAATAATAAATGTAGCTAATATACATTTATCGTTATTTCTTATTTACTCCGGATGGATTAAAAGAGTTTTAGACTAAAGAAGAAGTGGTAGAGCTCGCAACAACAGCATATATTGAACGAGCGGGCAGCCTCGACCAGTGGAAATACCACGGCCTCACAGAAGACAGGCGTGAAGTAGAAATATTCTGCCTTGCGTCTGGTGAGTGAGGTGCCGGAGGCCTAATGTCAGTCCTCTTCCCCTACCCACCCTTTCTTCATAAGGATAGGATAGGAAGTAGAAGAGGATTGGACGGGAAGGGTGTTAACGGGGAATAAAGAAAAATCCTTTTTCCTGTTTATGCCCTTTTCTATCCATTAAAGGTAAGCAACGCATCTGCAACACATTTGCTTGTTGCGGACAAGTTGCAGATGTCTATGGATAGCGATCACTTAACATCAGGTGATCCGCTTGTTTGCCACTTTATGTCATTGAAAAAAACATATATTTAAATGAATTTTCGTTCAATTTAATAAATCAAATGGAACTTTGAAATAAATCAAAACCTGTTTGTTGGTTACGTATGAAACCGTAATCGATAGCGGGCATCAATAATAATGTTGCACGAAGATGACTCGTACTGATAACCACTTTCTTTAATGCACGAACACACGAATAAATTACACAGGCAAAATTTTCCTTCACGCTCATCCGTTTAAATTAATCTTTAATAATTAACTCCATCACTACACTTCGAAATTTTACGAGTATAAAAATAACGTAACCCTCGACCGTCTCCCATGTCGAGGGAACGTCGTCTGGTTGGGATCTATTTGGTATATATTTAATTTTATATATTGTATATATTTATATTTAACTAGATGGAGACAATATTTTCACAACCCCATAAATATTATAACGTACGTACGTACGTAACATTTCTGGAAATGAGTGTAAACTAATCATCATTACTAATATCAAGGCTCAAATGTGATCGGCGATGAGCTGCTTTAAGTGCTATAAGTTTTATATCCTTTAAATCCTACTATAGGTTCACCTCAGATTAGCTGAAATTTACCAATCCCGGAAACATTTTGAAACCATCATATAAATATGTTGTCACAGTCAGCAATCGAATTCAAGACCCACGTTTCAATGTCTAGGTATACAAATCGCTGCGAGGTCATATATTTTTATAAATTTGTTTTTACCAGTGTTGTTTTTTCGTTGTTTTATAACTATCCGTTTTGTTTCAGGCGTTCGGGCGCAGAGGACTGTTTGCGGGCCGGACTCGTCCCAGTTCGACAACGGTTGCGCCTGCGCAAGAATCTGCTAGCGCAGCTACCGAAGCATCAGCGCCTAGGTATGTTTATGTGTACATCATTTTAGTTTTTTTTTTAATTTTTGACTTGTCTGTAATGTGTGTATTGAGAATATATAAATGTAAGAAGCTACGCAGTGACTGCAACTAGCTCGAATAAACCACGATGGGAAAATACGTCCTCACGAGTCATGGTAAAAGTATTTAGTTTAATGTTACTTTTGAGTTTAGCTTTGTAAAATGTTACTGAGACAAATCTTCTTACAATAATATCCGCCTCTTTTATATGCAAAAGGTTAAAAACTTCCCTATAACTCAACTCGTTATAATGAATCTTTACGAGTGGCGGTGAGTTTACTTTAAAAAACCTAGAACTTCGAAGAAATAGGGAGCTGGTTACACTACTCAATACGCCATACTGTCACTAATTAGCCACATCAATTACGCAATTTAATCAACGGTCTATTAATATCATTATTTAAAGGTTTAATCAAAGTATACAGTAGTCAGACCGATAAAACCCGCTTGGAAATAACCAGAGCATGTCCCGGTTAAGTAAGAAATACTGCACTAGCATTTCTTACTTAACCGTCACTGAAAACTCGTATCTTAAGTTTACTTAACACTTGAATTGTTTAAAATAGACACTAAATTACCATTCATTCATTTTTAAAAAGATAGACATGTAAATTTATTTGAAAATGAATGAATGAATAATCAGATAAAATCAATGATCGGTTCTATTAATTATGTCCCCTATTAAATGTTCTAAGATTATTTTATCCATTGTACAAACAAATTTAAAAAACTTTATATCACTGAAAATTGCTAAGTAAAAGATGTAAATATATATTGTTCTGTACGTCGTTCAGCACCTCGGTGTTCCTGCCACTCGTTTGCGCACTTCTCTTATAAAAAAAACGTATGATTTTCACCTAAATTCATAATGGCTGGACCGATTTGGATAAAATTTTGTGTTTATATTTTAATGGGTTCTTGGATGGTTTGAAAATTGAATTGTTGTCGTTGCCATCCTCCAGAAGATTTATTTAAACTTTTGTGACGAATGCCACAAGAAAATACATTAGCTGAACAAGCGAACGTTCTTGCAAGACAACGTCTGCTTGGTCCGCCAGTTGGTTATATAATCCAAATATTTTATTTATTTTAAAGTATCTGGCTAAGGAAACCGATGAATACTAAATTACTGACATGTGACTTTGGGTAAAAGAATAAAATTAAGAGAAGTTGCCGCTCACATCTTTACGCACACCTCCACGAATCGCATATTTAAACAAAGCTTTATTCATAAAATAAAGGCATGGTTCGCAGTTTATCGGCGTCGACTCAAGCAATTGAAGACAACATTGCTTTGTGCGGGGTACGAGCCCTTTGTCCAAAAGTGACAGTTACCACGAAACCGGATTGCAAAAGTCGCCCGCTAAACTTAAATATAAATTAAAAAGTCGCTAAACTTAAATATAAATTAAGAATATTTTTTTAAATAAATGCATTTATTCCAATCTTTATCCTACGGAATTTTAATCGACGACATCCTCCAGCTGAAGTTATCTGCCGTCCTAAACAATCCAACTAACTTGTTAACTCGAAGTTTTCTAAAAGAATAACCAAAGCTTTCCCATAATTGTAAAAAAAGAAATGGTCATCATATGTCGTGTAACATATGCTTTCCACCACGGTACGTCTTATTGTGCGCCATTCTATACCCTTTGGGGCAGAATGCCATTCCCTCATCTTCACAATCAAACTGTGCCGTGTCCATTGTCCCTCGAGTTTCAAAAATTTTACGGAGATAGAAGTATTGGGACATAAACATGAATTGATTAAGAAGTTATATATCAAATAACAGACCGCGCTTGCGTCCCGGCTTACGACGAGGATTGACCACCACTGCTGCCACCACAACCGCTCCGTCCTCTGCCGCGTCGAGCTCTTCGGGAGAAGAGACCACAGCGCCCAGCGTTGGCTCGGGAGAAGTTGCTGAAACAACAGCTGCGCCTGTCAGGACCATTGGGTAATTAAAATATTTAAACATCAGTGATACTCGCAAACACATACATTTTGATCAATGGCCATTGCAAAAAATTATATCTCGCCTTTTCGAAAAAATAACTCAACTCAAGAATTGGGGAAAAAAAGGAAAAAATATATAGCATAACCGGAGGTTTTTGAATATCAACTAAGATCAGTGTTAACTTGAATAGTAATAGTAGTATGTACGAGTTTATTCACCCGGAAAAAATAATAAATTTATAGAATATCCCAATCTAGTAGCATACCGCTGTTCTATTTTAAATTTCGTAGTTCACATGTTCTTGGGACGACTAAATCAAAGTATATTTGACACAAAACTTTCAATCGTAAATATTCCAGTCGCAGACCAGGACAGCTTCGTCCAGTACCTTCACTACGACCGGGGCCAAGGTTGAACCTGCGTCCCAACGGTAGAGCGAGGCCGGGGCTTGTTAGCGCAGCGCCAACGGAAACTTCCGAAACTCCCGCAGCTGAGACTTCGGCTTCAGAATCTCCCGTAACTCCCGCCTCTGATGCCGAAAATGAGGTAATAATTTTCTTTTTATTCTAAGTTTGATATACCTCGGTTACGGTTAAAAGTATTATTTATTTACCAAATTATTTTTCTCCGAGACGTTTTCGACGGTAATCATCATCATATCATCCATTGATAGACGCTAGCTAATAATATTTATGTTGTATTAACATAAAATATATAGAAATATTGGTTGCGCAGCAAACAGTAACAGCCGTTTCTTTGGTTTTATTTTTTCTAATTAAAGATTATTGACTTATATTTAATGCACATTATCAATAATATTAGTAACATATTATCCAAAAATACATATTCAACTCCCGTATCTTTTAATCATCCACATGCAACTACCATTGTGACGCATGGGGACGCTTAGACTAAAAAGTGAAATATAGGGACGCTCACATCTATTTTTATAAATATAAATAGATTTAATTTTTATAAATATAAATAGATTTAAACTCTTATATTTTAGTTTAAATTTTGGCATAGTATTGGTTCATGCGCTGAAGTCCTGAATAAGGGAAATCATACGAATTATTTAAAGTTTCTTATTTCCCAAATATTTTACAACATCAGGCTTCTGGCCGTTGTACGAAAGAATGAACAATAAATTTCGATTTTAGTAGTTGTTACATTCCTATCCTATCAGAATAATTTGCATTATTGAAATTAGTCATTATCCTGAACATTTTCTATTTTGATCAATTAGTTTTGACAGTAAAGGAGCATGAAACAAATATGCGAAATGAAAATCTTGAATGATTCGGTTGGTTTGATTGGATAATCAGATAAGACGTATTACTCAGAATATTTGCAATAATAGTAGAGATTTCAGTAGTAGACTCCGAGGTACTTAACAAAGTACGATAAGATATTACTGATAACTACTCAATTAAAGGATGGGAGTCTAGGAGGCTGATATGACACACAACGAAAACCGCTCTCGTTCATAAAACGTCCGCCGAAGCAAACCTAAGAGCTCGGCGGTCTCTGGTAATAATAATAAAGTAAGGGCTCAAGCCGAGGCACCCGAGTGAGCCCTCGAGCTGAGGTACTCTCAAAGAGGTGTAGACTAGAGGCATTTTGCGTTCTGCCACATCAAGCTCGTAACTGTAGCTGTAGATGCTCCTCCGAGCAAACACTGACAACTCAGTCACAGAAAATAACTCACTTCTTAGATGTAGTAATTAATAAAATTAAAAAGTGGTTCTCGTGATTATTTTCAATGTTCAATAAAGTGCAACCATTTCTAAGGATTGTCTTATCAACTAAAATCTGTTATCGCTACTTGTGATGCCAATAAAGGTCTTATAAAAATAATTTTAATTTCTTTAAATTTAATTGCAATACATTATTTGTTGTATTGAGAATTATTAATTAAATATAATATAATAGAATTATTAAATTTAATTGCAATACATTATTTGTTGTATTGAGAATTTAAATTCGGTCGGCCGATGTATTAAAACAATACTGTAATTTCTAAAGAACGAAATACACAATGTTACAAATAAATAGCATTCACTATCAGTTATCGTACGTATCTCTTTATGAAGTCACGATTGTTACATTGTCAATTAATAACATTTGAAATTTCATCATAAGAATTACATTATACCT
>JWHW01025223.1:113924-165839 GCA_000931545.1 Papilio glaucus | reverse complement strand
TATATACAAATATTCCCCCGTGACGCACTGGTTTCCGCCGTAGACTAATTAATTTACTAAATAACTATGCTAATAAGACTATATGTTAAATATATAATAATAAATCGGCTTTTTTTGTATGTTTCCCCACTGCATGGACACAGGCCTCCTCTCCTGGATAGGGAAGGGGCTGTAATCAAATGCGCTGTCCCAGTGCGGGTTAGTGGATGTCACATATCTTCGAATTTGGTGGTTCAAAGACATGCCGGTTTCCTCACAAAGTTTTCCTTCACCGTTTTAGGAACAGTGGTGATGAAATAAATCACACTAAGCCACTGGGCCACCACTGTTCAAATATTAAATATGTCTTGATATATTAACTATATACGCTGAACGCAGATCAGACAGTATTCACTAATATAAAATCATAATAATTAGATCAGATAATAAATCTAATATAAAATCATACTAATTAGACCACATAAATCATGTCGTTATAGATACGAATATCTGGTAAAAACCAAGTCGAGTCGTTATAGTAGAACAGTTCTAAAAGAAGGCAAGGCGTTCCAAATCCTGTTGCTATAGACGCAAAATCACCTTATTCAATAAACAAGCAATTGTTTAATTTTATAATGTTATTTTATAACGGTGTGTATGTTATGTTTTACGTATGTGCTGTTATGGTTATAGTGTGACAGGTATAATTGCATTTAGCCGTATATTGACATGTCAATTTAAGCAAATATGTTATCATGTTTTGTTTTGAATATATTATCTATGTGTTTTATTGCATTAGGGATCACCGGTGACACCGGTTCCTGAACAACCACGCGGAGGTCTGAAAATAAGGAACCGTCTCCAAGTTTCACCGTCACCCAAGCCACGCGTTGCCGTCACTCCAGGGGCTCGTCGTCCCAACCCATTATTAAAGAGGAAGCAGCAGACCACAGAGGTGACTGTATTAATAACATATATGCTACAATAAATAAGTTCTAACTTTGTTTACAAGAGTATCGCCATGTTGGGTTGATAATCGTAAGATAAATATAATTCAAAATGCAACAAAATAATATTAAAAGACCTATACCACGATTTAGTACACGCAATACTCAGATATCAAATAGTATTTACACATTAATTTAATGTTTTAGTATTATTTCTTACAAGAATAATAGGCGATATCTTCGTTTTTTATATTTAAGGCATTCAGATATATGTAGGCGCGTGGGCTATTTTTTATTTTATTTAGTTTGATGTTAATATAACACTGGAATATTAAACTTCCACTTGCAGGCCACAACAGAGGCGATTAAGAAGTTGTCAACAGAAACAACAGAAGAAAGTACAAGTGAGGAGAAGATTGAGACAGAAACTGAGGCACAGCCGGCCGAGACTACACCAGCACCTCCACTGCGAGGTCTGGACGCTCTGATAGCCCGCCGCAGAGCCGCCGGCATCGGAGGACGAGTAGCCAGGCCCGTTAGAGGAACGCGTCAACACAACTAAATTGTTTATCGTGTGGAAATCCATTGAGAAGTACGACACCAGACTTTAAGATATTGATGCTAATTGACAAATCAATTAACTCCACAAAATTACACTAAAAATATGATTCAAATTACATTTCAAATTATAAATGCCCGTATAATGTAGAGAACATAATTGAGATTCGTCATTTATGTTATAATATGTTAAATTAAAAGAGCTAAGACCATAGCGGTGGATATCATTACTCTTAGGATAGCTGTGCAAAAAAGGAGTTAATCGAATGGGCAGTTGAAGCATCTATACAATACCTATTAATAAATATTATTATACAGATGCGCGTGACGTGATGAGCGACAATATGTAAAAGTGTAACGATAACATACAACAGCAAACATATATGTCATTATCGTACCTGTCAAAACGTATGGCGTGAACGTTCGGTGTCGTGCATTCAAGAAGCTTCTACACATTTTTTATGTTGGTTTAATGGCATTATTTTAGAGCACTGATATAGCAAATAATAATTGTGTTTACGAATCCTGAATTTGTGACAAACGATTTTTTAACAATGTGAATCATATAGAAAAATATGCAGACAAAAGTGTGCAACTATTTTGTTTTCAATTTCCACATTTTAGAATTTTTAAATTTTATATTTGTTGCCTTGTCAGTGCCAAGAATAATATAATAGCAAAGACGTGTCATTTTACTTTAGTCAATTCACTCCCCCAAACTGTTTAGATATTAGTATAACTTTATTCCTTAATTTTCAATAACGTCTCCAGTTATGGTAATATACCAATATTTGTATGTAATTATTTAGGTTTATATACTTTAGGTGTCCAATACTTGCATATCTTGTGTTTCCATGATTCCGTTCTCGAATCACAATAACCTTTTCGATGAAGGGATACTCCTTAGTGTTTATTTTATGAGTTATGTACATATTAGAGTTAAAGATTGTTATATATGTACATGGCCACTGGCGACGATCAACCTGCGTCAATTTGTTTCCGAACAAAATGCCCAATTACAATTCTGTTTGTCTCAACGTGGTCTTGTACGCCAAAGCAATCAAATTATTTCGACTATATTACTTATAAACTTGTATGTATGTTTAAGTAGAGCTGACGATATTTCAATATAAGTTACACAATTAATTAAATATTACATGTATGAAAAATATGTTTAAAATAATATTATATGTCCCCCTTATAGTTCATTTACAATTTTACCTACCTACTATTTAACCTACTCTTGAATAGAGGCAATATTTCTCATTTCTGTATCAATTAAATAATTTTCATAATTTGAAAACTTACATTTTACAATGGATTATCCGTTAGTTTATTTTAGTTTTGGCAAAACATTATATAAAATTTGTCTTAATTTATTACCGTTAAGTGAACCTTTCTTAGGACTTCTTAGGAAATCGTTTATCAATAATTCCGAAAAAATCAAATTGACTTTATTTGTATCCAGAAGCACTGATAGTTAGTGCCATCGTGATATGTTTTGTATCTATCGTAAGTGTGATAATAAACTTAATAATAAGAAAATAACGTACACAATTCATTAGTTTCATTTATACATATCCCTGCCTTTCTTAATTTTATTATCAATAATATATTGGAGGAGGATATGGAGGATGAAGATACAAGTTTTATTCTAACTTTTGCTACAAAATGTTGCATATTTAAACAATAATAACAACTTTTACTTGAATCGTCTAGCAATACATTAAATTAATGAATTGAGGTCAAATAAAACAGAAAAGGCGTCAACAGTAGAATACCTTGAACTATGTTTCTGACTGAAAGTGTTTTATGAGATTTAAATAGTCGTCAGGAATCTATAATATATGGCATAATAAAATTGTACCCAAATCTGGTATTTGATCAGGACCTCGATTATATACGATCATAGATATCGATTATATAGGCCCTTATCTGACGCCTTTGCACACGTTTTTTGCGCGCGCTGACGATGCGCGTGTTTGATGAGTGCGTCCTCTGCTCGTTATCTGCACGCGTCTTAATAGCGTTAAGACGGGTCGTCAGCGCGCACAAAAAACATCGTGTGCAAATGCCTTCATATGTACATCGATAAAGTGGGTTGCCCAGCTAAATCTGGGGCTAGCACTATTAATTCGTAAAAACCAAATTAGGTTGAACCCTAATGTAGCTCGGGTAACACTAGACTAACATGTTAAGACTAGATTTCGATATTAGCTCCTACATTATTAGGTCGCCAACCCACTTGTGATTTATTACTGTACATATTATATAACATATCATCTAGGTCCTGATCAAACAGCACATCATTTTTTTATGCTCTATCTTATACTAATACGACTATTGTACAATAACTATGGCCTTAGTTATTTTTAAAATAGATTAATGACCGGAGATGCAATAAGTGGTGTCGGACTTGCATTTTAGAGATATCAGGTATAACAATTATGACGTCAATTGGTTTTTCCTAACTATATTTCCTGTGCAAAAAAGAACAGAGAGGTGTCCTATGGATACCCAGTTAGAACGGAGGTCTTTCGCTGTATCCCTGTAGGTAACTGTTTAAATACCCTGTACTTACTTATATGAACTCTCTCCCACACACGAGCTGTCTTTGAGACAGCCGGATGTTACGGTTACCGTGGTTTTCCATTGGCGTATAAACTTGTCGCGATACAAGGTTTATCTCTGAAAAAACTGTGACGACAATATGTTTTGTGTGAATGTTTTAGGCAGTGGACACCCACGGTTACACTGCACTTTTGTTTGTCTAGTCCTTAGCCCGCAAACGAATCAGAAAGTGGGTTATCCCACTCAATTCTAAAACCATAAATAGAACATGTTTCTGTGAAAGAGTTGCAATAGACTGTTGTCATAGGACAAGCCAGAATGATGACCTCTTTCAAATAATGTCGATTACACTCGTGTATGCGTCAATGTAAACAAGTTGTTATCTTATTCGAACAGTGTCGTGTGCTACTGGTTATTGCCAGCTTTTTGCCTTAAAGATTTCGTCACGTTACCGCAAACTGGCATCCTTATTATTCAGCTTGATCTTTTTACCTCCTACAAATTATCACCTTATGTAATTTAATACTGTTATTTCATATAACATTTGCCCCATTATCCTAATGCGTTAATCTGATTTATTTATAATTGTTTAAAACGTTCTATTATTTCCGTCAAAAATTTAAACACGAATCTCCCCCGGATAGCCGTTTCGGTATCTATGGGGAACATACATACATACACTCATAGCCTTTTATATACGTAGATATATGATTTATGCACCTGTAAAAAACAAAAAAGTATCCCACGGGAACCATAAATTTTTACGGGATGAAAAGTAAGCCTATGTGCTATTCCAGACTGTAATCTATCTCGGTGCCAAATTTCAACCAGATTAAAAGAGAAAGAGTAACAAACATACATGCATACAGACTATCACATTTATAATATTTAAGTATAGATGACATTTTATTATTAATCAATATGTATACTTTATAATTTATTAAGTTACATTATAATTCTGCGTTGCCACCGGCAACCGGACCGGCTCAAAAACAGGCCCACGTCACCATGTCACATGCTGAAGCGCGCCCTTCCAGCACCGCACGATCTTATAGTACACACAATCTAATTTAATATGCATTTATTATGTTAATTTAGTTTCTGCTTCTATTACCACGGTTTTATGCTTAAACTCATGTACGCATAATGAAAGTTTCTGTATGAAATAATAATACCTTTCTTTACTCTGCTTTATTCGTAATATTTTGTATTTGATGTGTTAATTCTATTGGAATAAAACTAAATTTACGGATGTTATCGTGTTTATTTTACGTGTTTTGATTCTCGACGTTTCGAGTACTTTACAGCGCTCATGGTCACGGGGAGGACTGACGTATCAGATGTCCCAATGTCAAAAGTTGTTGGCGAAGTACCCACCATCCATCAACTTTGTTTTCCAATGTGTAGTATTCGTGTAAATATAAGAAATCATTATCTGTTAATTCTATATTGTATGTTGTGTAAGTGTTGCAATAAATTATTATTATTATTATTTTAATTACTATCAAATGTGTGTGTACTTCAAACACATGGTAAGGTATAACAAGTACTCTACTACTGCTCCAGCTCATAATTCAGGACCAGATTGCTGCTGACTTTGCCTGTGATAATGCCTATGTCTTGATAGCCGGTACGTTATAAGTAAAACCGTCTATAAGAGTGAGACATTTACGAGAATATTATTTATTGTTTTAAAGAAAGCTTTTACTAATGACATTTTACAGTAAGGTACTTGCCATATTATCCAACTAATTATAACTGTGATGTTAATGTGTGTGTTAGTTAAGCCTTTTAAAAGAAATTATTTACAAGCATATTGTAATTACAATAATAGCGAAATCTGTATCGGGTCGGACTTCAGATTCCAAGCAGTAAAAAAATATTGTCAACGAAACACGATCGTTGTGCATTTGTATGAAATAGAATAAACAAGTGAAGCAAGCTAAGCATTTTAACATAAAATAGTAATAGGAGGAACGCCGTAGTATGCCATGAGCCAGCGACGATTTGACCTTCGTCATTTTATAAAATCTGAAAGTTTCCCTGTGTGAAGTATGAAGTTCGGAGCACGGTAGCTTTGAAAGATATTAAACGAACTGTCAAACATTTGTATCCAGAATCCCAGCGTGGACAGACCGGTTTCAGTAAAGGACGTCGAACCGCCTCCACTGTTATTTTAAAATACCAACGCTGTAAGTTTATACAACCACAGGCATCGGGCTTCATTACGAAACACAGAGGGTTGCTCGTCGAAACACTGAAGTCGAAGTATTTACTATATATAAAGGGGATGTGTGTATGTATGTTCCCTGTAGACTCCGCAACGGTTGAACCGATTTCGATTAAATTTTTTATCAGACAATATCGGTTGTTGAATCCGTTGCCGCTGTATTATACGAGTACCTACTACTGCGAGTCGCCCAATGTTAATTATAGTTAAAATCACCTGCGACCATGAACATCTACACCAGGGAATTACATTATTCTTTACAATTCGTGGCACCAAACGACTTCAGACCACATAATATGACTTCTCTTCTGTTGCCTGTAGCTACGTACGCATTCGTTTCATATTTTCCATACTGGAAAATTTTGCAAGATGTTTCCCCGTGTAATAACTTCGAATTATACGCGGTAACAGGTGTCCAAAAGTTGTTATCATCAAACATTTAACATTACCATGTCAACTAATATTTTAAATTGTATGTATTTTATACTCCGGGAAAAGTTTTATTTTTGGGGATAAATTAAAGGTGTTATGTTATTTTCTTTACGCCTGAAAATGTGCGTGCAGAATTTCATGGCCATCGGTTGAGTCGTCAAGGTATTAAAACGTAACAAACATCTCACATTCGCATTTATAATACTTTTTATGGTATCGTTATCTTATTTCGTGGTCACTGTAATGCCCCATATTTATAAAACACTAAGTGGTCACCCTACGTTATATAGATGTGTGCGATTGTGATAACTTGCGCAGTAAAGTAACCGACCAAACCGCTCCAGGCATAGACAGTCCATCGCCGACCGCTGACGGAAGAGCAGCTTTTCGTAGTGATTGAATCAAGTACCGGTACGCCGTGCTGTCATTATATTGAAGTGTTATTGATTGTAAGTTATTAGTATGTTTTATTAACATTTACTTATGTCTACGTTGCAATCTTATAATGTTATTTATTCATTAGTACAAATAGCGCGTAAACTTTTTTAAATTAAGTCTTTGTTTGCGTTTTACTTTGATATAAGTTTATATTGTGTCAATATGCTATGTTACTGCGAAGCTGTTCGTGCCATCTTTGATCAACATCTTTACTCTTAAATTGAGACGTGACTGCTTTCATCTGCAAGCTGCTTGCTATATATAATTTTAATTTATTGATAAATTAATACCCGTCCCGCGTATACATTAGACATCAAGCTTAAATTAGGCAATAAAACGTAATTAACAAAGTATATTTAAACAAGATTCAAATAATAAATTCGTATATATTTGTTGATTATAGGCTTGTAACGCTACTTTTAGACTAATTTTATGAATGCGCATAAATTTTTTATTGTTATTATTTATAAAATTTTTGTATTAATGTTATTTCAGATTAAAAATGGTGCTGAATATAGGATCAGTTCTTATACTCGATGGCGTGGGCGAGAACTGCGGGGATATTCTGGCGAGTCACAACATTTATGCTACCAATATGCTTAAAATCACTGAAGAGGAGCTTTTAAGAACAATATCTGTAAGTATAATTTTTGTCAATATTGATGGTGCTTTAACCATGGTTCTGGTTATTACTTAAGCAACTTGTATTCATTATTTGCTTTGTTTCGTTCCATATTTGACTAGTGTTTCATTTATTAATAACAATAAAGGCATTGCTATGATTGGCTATGATTTTGCTTATTGATTAATATAATTTACTCCTAGGTTTACGACGCGTTAGTGGTGAGATCGGCTACTCAAGTCACTAAGGAGGTTCTAGAAGCTGGCAAAGAATTGAAGGTGGTTGCGCGGGCGGGCGCCGGCGTCGATAATATCGACGTGGAGGCGGCTAGCAACAAAGGAATCTGCGTTATCAAGTAAGTGTTACCATGGAAACGCTATTCTTAAGTTATAGGTACTTCTATTAATACGTTATGAGAAAAAGTTGAGGATTAATTAAATCTCGAAAAGGAAGTTATAACATGCCATTAAGATACAGGACAACATTTTTAAATATGAATATTTGAACATTAATTAACTTTCAGATATAGCAATTGCGTTAAAAGTGTAGAAGGTAATTTTTTACATATATACCAAAGAAGTGTAACTTTACATGTGCAATGCAAGATTCCTATTCTGTATTTAATGCATGTAATAAAAATATTTTTTTAATTGTTGCGAGGTAAATAAAACTTAAGTTTGTTATCCTGATACTCAAACGAGGGTTTAAATAATTAATGTTCTTGTATATTTAATGTATAATTAAAATCTTAATTTGTTTCTGTTATCTAAAATAACTAGAAAGTTTAACGATTCACTACGATTCTTCGATATCATTAGAATGTCAATAATTATTTTTAATAATTACAAATAATTTGATACTTTAATTACCCACTTTCAAATAAATTAACTAATTACGTACAATGTATAGGAAGATTTACTAATGTATATACTCGTCACTGGAATGGATTCTCCATTAACTTGTACTAAACTTCTCTATTAACTTGTTCCCGATTGACCTAACAGAAGGGAATGTGGTAAATATTATCGCGCGTATGTCAGTATTATACGTACGAATACGTAGTAATTTATTTAAGTATCCGTTCCATTGTTATCTCCTGTAGCCTAAACTTTGGCCTTTATGTACGACAAAGGATTGGAACAAGTTGCGTCTGTATTTCCGACCAATTACGACGTAGGTGCCTTCAGAGCGAATAGGCTCTTATTAAACTAGTGCGTACCAACTTCAGCTCTTAACACCAAGTGGGATTGTGGTCAAGTGCAGATTTTGAACAAGATTTTTTTTAATGTTATTAGATTATTAAAAATAATTTTCCTATAATTGCTAAAACCATTTCAACAAACCTTAAAAACGCGTTAACTTAAAATCGAGTAGTGTAGGTTCTCGACAACAATCCAATGGCGAATTCAAACCCTATATGACTTAATATATTCAAAATTATTTATTGAAACTCTCTAAAAGTTACACAATATCCAACTATCTAAACGTTGATATGTTGAAACGATTTTTATCAAACAAGTATTTATCAGTTTCGTTTTCATCGTATGTTTTACCGTAGGTACTGGCGTATAATCTTACGCGGTATAAGGATTCTCTCCGAAAAATCTAAGACGACAATATGTTTTATGTGAATGTGTATCGGCAGTGTCACCCACAAACAAAGACCATCTCATTACTTTCTTTGAGAGAGCCGGCATCTGGGAAATTACCGGTGTTAATGCAACAGGAGCACGCACGGGCATGCGTGCTTACATTAATCCTGAACTTCGAAACAAGTTTAATGCCAGTGAAAACCATTTATTTTTTACTATTATCGCGCCTTCCCATCTGTTTTAAGTTTTCACTTCTCTCGGCAGTCCTTGTATTTAATCCTGTATTATTTTTACTATAAGCCCTATGGTTCGCATTATATACTCTGAGTACATTTATATAAATGTAGACACTGGTGTCTACATGAATGTATTTATGAGAGGCGCCCCGTATGTTAACAGATAGGAACTCATGATGCCTTCTGCACCAGGTCACAGTCTTATTACAAATGTAAGGTCAGGCTTGTATAGATAAGGCAATGTAGGTAACGTCACCGACCCATTGCTTATAATCGGACTACGCATGTTATAAACTGTCAGCAAATTGTGAACTAAAAGAATCATTCACAATTTGACGTGTCCTTTCTTAATCATTTTGAAAATGTCGAAGTCAAATCGTCAAATTGAAAACTAATATTCTTACTTTAAAATTGGAATTGAAGATAATCGTTGTAAAATCTATTTAAATAGAAACTTTAGTGGCAACAAACGGATTAAGAGATATAACAGATTATCCTCTCACTACAAAGTTATATAAATCTTTACTTAATTTTATAACAATGAAATCGTAAGTGTAAATATAATCAGAATAAGAAAACATTGTATATTTGTACTCATATGCAATAGTGGGCACCCTAAAGCAATCAATTACAGACTTATTACACACAAAATACGCGCTAGTCGTGGAGTTGCGGAAAAGTAGCCCAACCTACTACTACTACTACAGACTTATTATTTAACACTAAGAGCTATTTGTAACCTAACATCAAAACATATATGTTCCATATACGTTTCTTTTCAATTCAAAACTAAAAGCTATGAATAAGCTTCATAAAATGACAGCGCTAATAACGTGCGAAAACTACTGAACCAATTTCCATTTCAACCTTAATATTGGTGTTTAAATATTTATTTAAATAAAAGCGGTTTGTTCGTTTTACAGTGCCCCAGGCGCCAATGCTTTGAGCGCTTGTGAGATGACATGTGGTCTAATAATGTCTCTAACAAGAAACTTGGTGCCAGCCGTAATCGGTCTGCGCAATGGCCGTTGGGAACGTTCCAAGCTCACCGGCACCGAAGTGAACGGCCGCACTCTAGCAATCCTCGGTCTCGGCAGGGTCGGCAGGGAAGTTGCTACTCGTATGCACGCTTTTGGCATGAAGGTAAGAAATTCACTTTAAAGGTCTTCATTTGCAATGCAAGGACATAAAGATAAATTAAAGAAAAAAACATGTTGTGTTCTCTTTATGATGCGATATATTGTCATAATCGTCTCAATATGTTTTCTTAATTTAATTTAATGGTTAATTGAATATTTATTTCATGTTAATGCAAATCAATATACTATAATACGCTAGAAGAAAACCACCCGAAATTCTTCTACGTACTTTTAACATTATAATATTATAATTGGCTTATACCGTAAGACTTTGATTTATATTATTTTTTGCTATTTTCTCTTGAATAAGACGACATATTTTATACCACAATTTATTATATAATTGACAGATAATCGGATATGATCCATTTGTGACCGCGGAGCAATGTGGGGCGTTCCATGCAACCAAGATGGAGCTGGATGAAATCTGGCCCTTGGCTGATTACATCACTCTTCATACTCCCCTCATTGAATCAACACGTAGTAAGTATTACCACGGCTGTTATTTAATTTATGAATTATCATAGCTGTTGACATCACATAGTATTGTTTTTTACTCGCTGCGGTCGGGCGCAGTGCTGTGCATTATTGCTATCGATAACCGGGATAGATCGCTCAGTCGATCGATTGGTGCTCGTGCGCTGCTGTGCCATTATTTTTGTTGTTTTTTCTTAGTTGTGCCCTAGCCTTACTAAGATTATTGATCGAGTGTGCAGCGAGTGAAAAACACTACTATAGTTATCGAATAATGACATCTGCAACATTTTATAGAATTACATGCCACTACAGATGGCACTCTAAAAATGTTTTGGGTTTTCGTGGAATTTTCGTTTTTCGGTTAAGGCGTATATACATAAATTTATAAGTAGAAACCTTATCCAAATACAAAATTTCATCCTAATCATTACAGCCGTTTCCGAAATAGCCGAAATATATTTATATACAAGAGTTGGTCTCTTTACATAAAAAAATAAATACTTATGTACGGGCGCGAGAAGTTATACTTCTTTGGCATCATTAAAAATAGTTTTTAATTGCATGGAAATAATTAATTATATTAAAATAATAACAATTTAATTTATATCAATAAATAATACATACGGATACTTAACCTCAATTATATTGGAGCACTTGAAAAATATGCAAGCACAATTTTTTGAATAGTATACGTATTTACGAATAGTAAATTGTAATAATCAAAATATTCAATTAATACTGAAAATAATTTATTAGCTATGTGCTAATAAATTATATTCATATAATTTTCACTCGTATTAAACTAAAACACGTGTTGTGAATGTAGAAACTAGAAACATGTGTATAAATATTTTAAATTTAAAAACAATGATCAGAGGCGACGAGCTTGCCAACATGAGCGACTAATAGAGGTCCTATTTCTATTTTGTTGTTAGCTTTTTCTCGAGACTTAGGCAGCTTCAACCTGTTACATAGTGTTACAGTGATGCGCGCATCTTAAAACTTCACTCTCATCATTTTTTCATAACGTGCCTAAAGAAGTATTAACTTCAAAAAGTTTCAGTAAAAACATGATATATTTACAACTGCTATGCTTAGGGTAAAGCTAAAACGGAAGAGAAAACAATGGCTGATGTCGTTATTATACGATTTAACGTTATATAGCATCATTAAAATTACATAGCAGCATCATCTACCTGCCCATGTCTGTCAAATGCTAAATCCAGATGTTCAGTAATGCCTTCTACTATTTATGCTGGTTTCCGCTTAGAGCATTATTTGACTTAATTTTTGAAAGTTTATTGTTTTTTTATCTCATTCTGATGATATTATTACGGATTAATTAGCACGAACTAGTTATGAAGTTTCATAATATGATGGATAGATTATTTCGTAACACTTAATAAAAAGTGAAAACGTATTATATCTACAGTTGTTTGATAATTGCACACGTTTTCAATTTAAAACGTGTGCAGCTGATAAAATTATCAGCAAGATTAAAGTTATTTACTACTCAGCACTGATATGTATGTAGGATAATCACTAAGATAAAAATTAGTTGCTATTCAGCAATGACAAGGAAATAGATTTATCCAAGACTTATTACTTAGATGTCAAGATAATATCGTAATAATACTATAGACACCTTTAATTTTATCGCTTATTCATTTTGTATACAGCTGTATAAAACATTTGGCTTTTAAAACAATATTATTTCTCAAGTAACTCGGAAATTAAACTTTTCTTATTACCTAACTAGGTCATAGTAACTTTAATTGCATAACAAAAATATAAATTCACGTACCGTACGATTTCCATTTGTCGCGATCCTGGCGCGCTTCTCTGGCTTTATCTACATCCACACACATTATCAGAACTAATGCTAGCGCTAGCGAAAACTTAAACTGGTCCATTTTGGGAATAAGTGAAGTCAGACGTTTAGGGGAAGGAAAGAAGATCACAACCAATTAATACTATACTATAAAGGAGAAATACCAGGCCTGTATGGTGTCGGTCTTCTAATTACGAAAGAATTAAAAAATAATATTGTAGGAATAAAAGGCGTTTCAGAACGAATAGGTGTACTAAAGTAAAAATACTACATAGTAAAAAAATATGGTCAATCATACAAGTGTATTCCCTAACTGAACAATGCAGCGATCAGGAAATAGAATGGATGTACTCAATGTCACCAGAGTCAATACCCATGTCATGCAATAATAAATGTGATGTGGAAAAACTTGGAGGAGGCCTTTGCTATAGAGCAAACATACAATACAATAAAATTATTAATGTTATATATATTATTAATCGGTGTTTTTGCCTCAAAAAAAGTTATTATTATTAAACTCGGCCATTATTGCTTATAAATAACATCTATATACCTACTATCATAATTTCTTTAAAAGTAATAATTGAATGAACTGTTTTCGGTTACAGACTTCATCAATGCTGATGTTCTCAAACGTTGCAAGAAAGGCGTTAAGATAATAAATGTGGGTCGCGGCGGCCTTATCAACGAACACGACCTCTTAGATGCACTCAACTCTGGACAGGTACTTCATATTGAAATTACATATTTATGGTGTTTTTATGTTATATTAGAGACGCAAATTTCGAACGTTATTTATTAATCAATCCATTAATGAGAAAGTTGTGGCTGTTTATTCCACTTTGGTCACACAAGTCATGCTACTCTGTTGATTTAAATTTCAGGCGATCAGTAAAATAAACCACTATGGCTACACTCAACCAATGTCCTAGTTTTAGGACATCATCGAGTAGAAAACACACAGCAACCTACTTTTTATTTGCAATTAAAAGGTTATCGTACTAGGCATAAATAGTGAAAAATGATAACAGATGGTAATAATAGGTGTATTTTATGTCGTACAGGTCGGCGGTGCGGCAATTGATGTATTTGAGCAGGAGCCCCCGACAGATCCATTAACATGGGAGATCATTAGGCATCCGTCCGTAGTGGCAACACCGCACCTCGGTGAGTTATCCGAGTTAATATTATATAACCAAAAAAGTTTGTGAGGATTGATCGTTAGTTTCGATTATTAACAAAAAAAGTGTTTTTTTTTAATGAGTTTTTCGTGAATATAATTAGAAGATTATGACGTCGCCGCCATTTAGGTTGTAAGGTCGGTACCATGTTTCTTTTTAAGCAGCACGTGCAATGGGAAAACCTCCACCACAAAAACCTTATGCCGCATGACGTCGGTCGCAAACGATTCCTGATACGGCCACATAGCTGGCAGGGTTTTCTCCTCTATTAATTATAGAAGCTTTGCTGGAGTTTCTTCCGCCACTTCTTCCCCTAGCGTTAACGCTTTCCGAAGTGGTAGTAATACTTGTAATCAGATAACGGCTACTTATCGAGCCGAGGGCAGGCCCTCTCGGGACTCTCATAGGACAGACAGTGAGAGTTGAGCCCACTCAGTCAGTCCATGGAGAGTTCGCCGAAGTAACTTTAAAGGCCGGCACCGCAGCTGCAGTTCCTCTGGTGTTACGGATGATGATGATCATTTAACATTAGGCAACTTCTTTTTAGCTCCTTATCCTACTATAAACAGTTGCTTTGCGTGTGTAGGTGTAACTATTACCTGTTATATTTACATATAAAAATGTATGCGTGCGTTTCATGTCACGCCGTATGTTTCAGTCCTTAGTCGAAACTACACATCACAGAGCAATTGCTTTGTGCTTGTGGGTGGTTGTAGCCTCAACTTTCCCATGTGTCACTATGGTGATTGCATATGGATGATTGTAGGAGTGTAAAAGATGCGGTGGTTGAATATGTATTCTTCGATAATAAGTTACTATTGTTCGTTACGTATATTATGCGATAATTATATCATTAAAAAAGAAGAAAAAAGCGAGTGAAGCGGGTGTTTGCAGCTAATTAAAGCTATCAGCTAATATATGAATTCTGTGATACTTTTACAGGTGCGTCAACCAAAGAAGCCCAAGTCCGTGTGGGGGCGGAGATAGCAGAACAGCTTGTGAACTTGGTCAAGCCAGGCACATACCCAACACCCCTCGCTGAAGTAACCAAAATCATTAAGAAGTAAACGCACTCGCGGCGTCTTCTACTATTTATCATTCCATACATATTTTTACGATCTTATATGATGTAAACGATTAGCTACTACTAGTTTTATATTCCCCGTGTGTCTATTTTAATTTTAATGTAATCGAGGATTTATTTTAATAAATAAAATCCCGCATATAACAATGTGTTTTATTAACCTTTGTTGTTATTAATTAATACCTTATATTTCATATCGGTTTATTATAATTTGTATTGTTAATGTAAGTTAATGAAGCTTTTTTATGACGTCACACTTGGTCAAGATTTAGTAAACCGAACATAAAATAAAAAAGGGATGTAAACTATGAAAGAAAGTAATTTAAATCAATATAATAATTATAACAACACTTGGCCCTAATTATCTATTTGTTTGTGTAACGAGTAAATAAAACATGATCTCAAATGGGACATGAATAATCATCTGCAAACTTTATAAAGGTAATTTACAAACCTTGTAGTTAAGAAAGCGTTGGTAGGGGACGTCCAAGGAGCAGTTATATCGATCAGATTAGTGACATACTAAAGAAGGGCGATATAAGGAGTACCCGTAACAAACAATAAAAATAAACATAGTCTTTGGTAAATAAATGAGAGCAACTTAGTATTTTTGCTCCTATAATAATAAATTTACTTACTTTTGGCGTCATCTTTTTCATGTCTGATTTTCTGTTTTAATCCTGTACTGATCGCTGAAGCCTATCCATTATTCTCTACTAGTTAAAAAAATACTTTAGCCGTTTTTTCATTGAGATATACGTTACAAGTGATAACGCTATTTGTATTTAATTAAATTATACCATGTTACATTACAGGATATGATTGTTGTAAACAAACAAACGACATTTACCATACATGGCTTCTATTACACTTTTTTATACTATCGTCGGAAAAGTTGTAATTTTATGGAAATCGAGAGATAAAGTGAAGTGAAATAGTGTAATATGGATACCTAATGTTATAAAGTAATATGAGAAAAAGTTGTTTTTCGAAAATATATTGGAATTTACTAATTTTAACGTAAAAATCTTTGTTTACATAAACCACATCTTGCAGTGTAGAAGGTTCAGTCTCACATTTAATTTAAACTGTCCGTCATCAACGTTTTTACATTATTTATATTTAAAAAAATCTTTTTATCTAAATAAACTCACGATGGACAACGATCTCACCTGATGTTAAGTGGCGATGTGGTCGAAAAATGCACTAAACACGCACTACTTTAGACTAACAAATAGTCTATTCACAGTATTCGTAGCTAAACAGATTGTAAAAGGGAACTGCAATCGAAAGCTGTTTGTAAGTATGGATGTTTGTTACTCTGTCACGCAAAAACTACTGAATGGATTTTAATGAAACTTCAGAATAACATATAGGCTATAATTTATAAAGATACTAGCTGACCCGGCGAACTCTGTTGCGCCTTGGATGCAATAAATAAGCAGATATTGGATTTTATTACGTTCGATTTTTATTAGGAAATACAAATAAAGAATTAAGTATTTTAATAAATCTTTATTGTTCATGTATTTTGGTGCGTAGGCATAGCACTCTTCAGTTAAGTACCTTGTGTTATACGACATTTTTTGTTTTATTATCAGGCGCAAGAACAAACAATGCAGATGGTCTTTCGACCCGTGAACATGTCACATATAATTGTATTACGGTCATTACGGTCGATCTAGCCGACCGTAATGACGAACATATGTCATTGCATCTTGCGTATATTCATGCATATGATGTGGACTACCTATGTACGTCGCCGGCAGAATAGTTAACAGTTAGCATTGCATCACGTAAATTGATATAATCCTCAGAATGCAGTTTGGCTTGTAAACCAAAACCAAGCAATGAAAAATGTACGTCATGTTGAACTATGTATTGATTGATACTTAATATTGAATGAATTTATCATTTTGATATTAAAACATCCATCTTCTCCTTGCCAAAACATCAGCGGGTATTGCAACGTGTCATATGAACGACGTGTTTCAGATATTTGTTGCAGTTGCCCAGTATCGCGACGTGTAAGCACAATATCACGTGTTTCCAAGTGTTCATCTACAATCAGGATGGCAACTTCATCTATTATTGGAGCGTTACATTTGCGTTCATGTTTTCCAGATGGTCGTCTATTTGCTCTGATCACGACTTTGTAGTTATCATTTGGCATGGGCTCCAAAACACTCTTGAACAGCCTGACCCACGTATGATGTTCATAAAGTAGTTGCTGCAAATCTTGAAGAATTGCTCTTTTCATTGCTGCATTGATCTCTTGACGTCGATCAAGTTGAGCCATACTAACGCGGCGCTCTTTACGGACAATTTCTTGTTCTTCTTCAGTCCTTTCATTCGCAATGTTTCGTATCCTTCTTGCATTGCGGCTCTGTCGGGAAAGATTCGATCGCCTTGGTCGCGGTATAGCCGTTCTTGAGTTATAAATAGTGTAACTAACACAACTTCTTTTCATATATATGGAGGACTGTGTGAATTGTCCAATATATAACTAGGTAAGGAGGAAAAAATTCCGCCATATGCAAGATACTATTCTGGTGTGCGTTGCATAAACCGTTAGAGTTACACGTATAATGGAAAAGTTTACCTTAAATAGTCTTACAAAAAAGTCCGCGACAGCATATATCTATCTTTTATGTGTAAGCCATTATAATGCCATTTCCAAAATAGTGAACCATCTATTAACTATAGAGCATAACGTATTTTGCCGGGCCAGCTAGTCTTATATAAACTCGCACGGGTAT
Organism: Papilio glaucus; assembly: GCA_000931545.1. Classification (NCBI taxonomy): domain Eukaryota; kingdom Metazoa; phylum Arthropoda; class Insecta; order Lepidoptera; family Papilionidae; genus Papilio; species Papilio glaucus. The sequence goes on along the minus strand of JWHW01025223.1, from coordinate 147,763 downwards.
AAAATTTAAACTAAAATTGTACTCGAAATTATAATGAAAAATAAAAGAAAGTTGTTTTATAGCTTTATTAATCCAAAACTGAAACATAAAAAAATTATACATAAAGGATTATAAGTTGACACAAAAAATCGTATTCCCAAAATCATGCAAGATAAAATTAAAATACAATCATGAAAAATGATAAAGAAAATGTTTGATCAAACGATTAATGGTCGAAAACTTTGTTTAATTCACACATCAGTGTGGTGTAGGTGCCAGGCTTCACCAAATTCACGATTTGCTCAGCAACTTCCTTTGCGGCGTGCACGGTTACATCCGTCGTAGACGTTGCTGTGGAATAGTATCGTTAATAATGTCCGTAACTACATTTGCAATAAAGATAAATACAATTTATCAAAACAATAATATTCAAAACAATATTTTTCAAAACTATATTTGTCCTTTTTAATCATAAAGGAGAAATAATGTTATATCCTCCAATTTACTAGTTACTATATTTCTTAATATAACAAAGGTCAAAATAAATAATGTAAGAAATCTGACAACAATAATTATTAAATTTAAACCATGCTAAGTTCAACTTTGGTATGTATTCATTGCTATTTAATTTTTTGATTATTCTCAGTATTAAAATATGTTCGAATAAATTTGGTATCTATTGTTATTTAAACTTGCACCTAGATGACGTAATTCTCAGAAACTCTTGATACGATTGATTTACGTTTTGAAGAGGTTTAAAATTATGTTTAAAGATTCCGTTACGTGACACACCAAGCTTATATAATAAGCGTTTAAAAATAATAACTTAATGTCAATATTTAGACACTGCTTTTCAGAAATCGGAACTTAATAGATTTCTAAAAGAATCATTATTTTTACGTACCAATATGCGGTGTCGCTATCACGGATGGATGTGCAATGAGTGACAAAGTCACCGGGTCTTTCTGACGCCCCTCAAACACGTCGATCGCCGCCCCGCTGACCTATTTCGTTACAAAAAAAATAATGCAATCACAGTCGCACAAATTATTATAGAATAGGGATTTCAAAATTAAATACCTTTCCCGAGTTGAGAGCTCTCAATAGGTCCCCCTCATTGATGAGGCCACCGCGTCCAACATTTATTATCTTCACGCCCGTCTTGCAGCGTTGGAGAACGTCCGCATTAATGAAATCTATAAAATTTAATTATTTTTTTAGAGCTCGCCTTTCAAAACAGTCACAGCTCAGAAAGATAAGGTACATTAATTGTGCTACTGGAAAAAATTATTGTTACGTAGGACTAATTTGTATATATTGTATCGAAATTTATTTACTGCGAGTAGGTTGCAGAAGAGGCCCATGATATTCTAGCCAATCTTGGAATGAAGATTTCTCTTTCGGCTCCATTTTTGCATTGTAGAACAGTTTCAACTGCTCCTCCGTTGCAAAGGGATCAAAGCCAATTATCTAAAAAAAAATTGAATACTTTAATACATATTTGTAACAGTCCAATTTTCCATTAAAAATTTAACCATATGACTAGTCTCCATTCTTTTGTTATAGTTGCCCAAAGAATTTTTTTTAAACACCCATAAATTTGGCATAAATTGTGTAATAGTTATAGCGATCTAATAAAATCTAAATTTAAATATACGTACTGAATACATCACGTAATCACCGAGTACCACAATGTAATCAGCAATAGGCCAAATGTCATTCACGTCCTCTTTCATAGTGTGGAACCCGTAAGTGTGTGCACTGGACAATAGCGGATCAAACCCGACTACCTACAAAAATTTCAGGAAAAAAATTATTTTGATATTTTAATTCATTTATTAAATCATAAACCTAAACACAGCATTTTAATAAGGTGAATAAAATTACAGTAATTGTGTATTTATATGGTATTATGGTATTAAACAATGTTATAAAAATTAAGTTAAAATTAATTATGTTCTCATAACTCAAACCAGCATACCCTTACTTCCAATGTACATGATGATGGATAATGTTATGGCTGAAATTGTTTTAATATGTCTCTTTTTTTTTAATTTACGCTATTTTTAAAATTCTTACCTTCATACCGAAAGCGTTCATGCGACAAGCAACTTCCCTGCCAACTCTGCCACAACCAATGATGCCAATGGTACGGTCTTTAAGCTCATTGCCTTTGAATTGGCCATAGTTCCAAATGCCGTTAGAAAAAGCTGTCCTGGCAGGCCGCATGTGTTTTGCCACAGCTAATATTAATCCGCAAATCAGTTCACAAGCACTTATTACATTCGCGTTCGGAGCGCTGAAAATACGTCGTTGACTAGTTGTTACTATAGCCGATATAAAAAAATAACATGACGTCATTATGTTTCATTTTATAATCTATGTATATTCAAATCAAGACAATGTTAAGGTGCCATCAATTACGTTCGTGTAAACTGTGTAAACATACGATAAAAAAGGCGTATTTAAAACTAGCTCACTCATTCCAATCTTGTGCATATGATGCATGCATACATACACACATGCATTTCTGGACATACGACGAAATACCACAGAATAATTGGCTGATAGTAATCATATTTGCGAATTTTTGAGGAATTTTCTGTCTTCCATGGTACACGTAATTTCCGGCCAGCATACAAGGTGTATCGTTGACATTATTCATGTATTTTCTAATATAATTTGCTAGACGCCTTATAAAGTTCTAGGTGGTAACTTCTGCACGTGACTTAAATATAATTTTCTAAAGAATGCTATCAGCTCATGAAAATACGCAGTTTATGAAAAGAGTTTTTGGATACAATTGCAAACCTAAAGGTATCTATAAGGAATAACAGTTATGAGTATGATGGTACTTACTTGATAACGCTAATGCCCATATTGCTGGCTGCTTCCACGTCGATAAGACCATAGCCCGGGCTCGCGAGTGCTATTAATTTCAAACGTTTCGCAGCCACGAGGATGTCCCTGGTGATTTTGGTATCGGGTCGCACCACCAATACATCGTACGCCTGATAATTTGTTAATTGTTTTTAATGTGTTAAATATATGAAATTAGCTCAGTACAGTAGCTCTCTGGCTAGCAATGAAATGTTATTTATGATAATTCTATTGATATTGGAATTCTTCAATAATGGGTTTGGCAGGACTAGCATGTTAGTAAAATTAATGCAGTTGAGCTTTAGATGCGGTCTATGAAAAGTACGCTAAGCGTAACTGAATGATTGGATTTGAAATATTATAAAGTAAAGGAAAAGTGTGGATTAAAAGAGGACGTTGTGACTGAATGAGAAGGTATTTTTTGGTGGTTCCGGCAGCTTGACAAAGAAGGTGTAACAAGTGAAAATTAATGATAGTGATGGTGGGGGTCGTCATAGGCGAACTTACACCGAGCATATTGATGACATACTAAAGAAAGACGGTATTAAGAGTACCCATAACCGAAGAGAATATATGTTTGTATGAATGTAACATCGTCAGTTTATAATCGGACTATTATAAGGACCTGGACGGATTTCATTCACAGTTTGAAGTACCTGTTATGTCAAACACAACAAACTATTTTTTTCTTTGATAACATAAACATTTTATATTTTAACTATTTGTTTATTAACTATCATGTCCAACCTGACAGACCTAACGTCTAACGTTAAAGTCTGACGTTGACACATAGATACCTTAACAGTAGTAGAGCCCGCAACACCTGTTGCAGAAATGGGCCTTAGAAGTATTCTAACTTTCGTCTGATGAGTGAGGTGATGGATGCCTAATTCTAATCCTCTTCCTCCTCCTGTCCTTTTCTCTTAAGGATGGGATGGGAGGGGAATGATTTGATAAGGGAGGGGATGGGTTTCCTACCCATCCCCTCGTCATGGCAATGTCCTTTTTTCTGTTTATTCCCTTCCCTCTCTATTAAAAGCAACGCATCTGTAGCTTATTAGGTTGTTACAGATGCCTATGGGCATCGGTCACCTAATCCGGTGAACTGCATGTTCGTTTGCCTCTTTGTCCCATAAAAAAAAACTACAATGAATGTACTACAAGGCGTTAAAACGGTAACAAACAAACAATCATAATTATTCGCATTTGCAATAAGGATGCTATAAAGTAACATTGGATATGATAAAATAATAATGGTAGTCAAATTAGTATCGTAAAAATGCGTTTATTGTAAGTATGCTAAGTGTATCCTCTCCATAGTTATTCAAGGAAACACTTCACACACTTATGATGACAACATTGATTAATATAAGATGTGGTGACGTATGAAATTATCATTTATGTTACGCATTAGCAGATTTTAATTAATCTAAAAAAATATTGACTACGAAAATATAAATATGTAATCTCGTTATGGAAGAAGTATGGTAGAAGAACAGATACACTTAAAACGATACCTCCATCCTAATATAAAATTGTAAACCGTACGTTAACGATTTTATTATATATTCTTATAAAGAATTGATGACGATGATGTAAAGTGTGTCTTTTGAGTAACGAAAATAATAGATTATGTATCCTAAGATGATATAAGTAATAGGCAATATATCACACATCGTCAAGACAATAGAGTACAATTACGATATGTACCTCAAATACTGACCCTTTTTTGTGTAATCTACCATGGTAAATGCATTAAATTAAGATGACAAGGTCATCGTAGAATACAATACTTACATGTATATCTCTCAAAAGGTCCTCTTTGAAGATGTACGACTTAGAAATAGTTTGAATTCCGTGCATTTTAAGAATATTTGTACAATTCTCGCCTATGCCGTACAGCACGAGAGCCAATTTAATATCCACTACCATTTTGGACCTGAAAAAGTAATGAATGTAGTAGCAATATCAATAAACATACAACATTTTATGCTAAATGTTTTATGAAGCTTACAAAACCTCTTTTATCGAAGATACTGATTGAAAATTAAATGTAAGATAAAACTAACGTATATGTAATACGTCAAGGTGGGTCGAATACAATGTGAAACGTATAATTAACAGCCAAAAATTTTAAGAATATTGCGTCGTCATAAAATAAAATTTATCTTTTATTTATTAAGGACAAGTCGTGAGTTTAAAGGCAGAGCTTTAATCTTAGACCTCCAAGTCACAGTGGTCGGCTAGACTGGGGAAGTATTACCACCATCATCCAACGCTAGTCGCCTCTGCGTTACTTCACCACTCTTGTAGACGCAGTGCTTTAGGACCCCCGATACTTAAAATAGCTTTCTTCGCTTTATCACTTTATTCGCCTACGAGGTCGTGAAATTTCTTTGGTAGAAGCAAGCCAATAACGGAGCAGTACTGCGTGGCTCACCTTTGAATGTTTTCGGAGTGGCAGGAGAATTTAAAAAAATGTATATCGTTCTAAGTATAATTTAAATACAAAAGTGATACGTAATAACTTAAAGAAACATTAATAAATAACTGTTATGTCTATTAAGTATTAAAATAATTCAAAACTTACGGTCAAAATCTGTACTTAAAATGCAGCGACTCACCTCCTCGTATGACTTCTAATTGCGAACTACTTAGTAATTTCTTTGTTGGTTGATAGATAACAAAGGGTTCGTCACGCGGGTTCCCGGTATAACACATTAAAGAAATTGAAACGGTGCATGTACTTGGCTTTAAGGTAAGCATCTCATGTTTCAAGCAACGACCCTGTTTTGCTTATCGTATCGTATAGTATCTTATGACGTAGGAAAGTAATAAAGCCATTTTCATAACGAAGCCATTTTTATAATAAAATTATTTTGATCACGTTTTATTTTAATCAAAGATTATATTATAAATGTTCAATTGTATAATCATTTTTTTCAAAAAGACCTGCCTGGTAAATTACGACGACCTTAGAAAACCGGGGTTAACTATTTAATTTCATGCTTCGGCCAATGAAGGAAACCACCATCACCTCATTTTTTATAGAATTATTTTTTCGACGAACTTAGGTACTCTTAAAAAGGTTTAGGTTAAACATTTGCGCTCTGCCATTCAACTCGATTTATTCTTTCTTCTCTTGCTGCCAGCTCAAGGCAAACGGTGTATTGTCCGTGATGAATATCTATAATTCTCGAAATATAACTATGAGGTTTTGCAAATTTCACAAAAGTTAGATTTGGTTTACGCTTCGTCAAATTCTGTATTTTTTAAACTTTTATCGAAAAAAAAAGAAATATATTTTTAATAAAAATGGATAGTATATATGGTATATCGCGTAATAAATAACAAAAATATTTTGATACAGTGGTAACTCTTACAAAGCATAAACATATTTCTCAGTTCTATTTATGAAGAATGCATCCAATCCATCAAGCCTTAAGAGTTTTTTGCAACCGGACGTAGGTTTTATTTCATTATACCCACTCCTATTACTCCTGCGCTATCAAAAACTGTCTTTATGCTGTGCTCAGCAGTACAAGTAGTGTGGGAATATACGTACGATATATTCTCACATCTTTGTTCACCAAGAAGCGGATTTGATTCAAGGATTTTATTGCCCACCGCTTTTGATTACTAATAAACATGAGACTGTTTGTATATGTATAATGTAGTACTGTTCAATAAACATGACAATTATGTCATGTTTATTGAACAGTTGCCACCACTATACTAACGATCAGACTGACCAGCTCACTGACAATAACTGATTGACAGACGGGGACTTTTGAAGTAATTTAGCCTGGCTCTAGTTGGGTGATTGCTAATCACAATCAGTTAGTATAAGTTTATTGCTGTATTTTGTCTTCTTAAAGTACAAATATTATTGACCACCTCGATAACCATTTGTGATGATACGTAAATAAGAACATTGCCCGCATACATCGTGTCCCCTTTTCCCAATTATGTGGTGTCGGCACAGTATGAACGCAGTGCTAACTGTTTGTTTTTGGCTACAGTTTTTACGGCCGGCAGCCTGCCTGAAGCCAATTCTTCCTGGAAACTTTTTGCCCACACAAACGAGGTAAAATATACATAAGTGGTCAAAATAAGTAAGCCCTTACAACGGTAAAATTACACACTAATGACGTCGTGTCCTTTTTTTGTCAACATAACTTATTTAGTACAATACAACGCGATGTTAACAAAATGCATGGATTTGTATTTTTTCAATGTGTACACTAGTCTACTAGTCAAGCTCTTTCATTTAATACACTTATTGCGGGAGTTGTGAAAAATATGTAATCCGCCATTTTGTGTCGGCGTCCAATTTGGATTTACAATGATACTGAATATATTAAATTGTATTGCCATCAGAACTAAAGGTGTGTACCAAACATCAGATCAATTTGTCAGCAGGAAAGGGGTAAAATTTCAATTAGTAAATTTTAACCAAAAGAACAACCAGGGTCAAGCGTTTCCATGTCGCCGTGTATACTATGTACTGAGGAATGCTCAAGATAAGTTGCCCATGAGATCCGTTTCCGTAACGCTTAGGTTTATTTCATTCCTCATAAATTTCCATACCCCGGGCTTATGTATGAAAATAAATTCTTAAAGAGAAACAACATTCCTAGCGAAATCATCAAGTATCGTGGACCTAACATATTACAGGAAATAGTTAGTTGCAGATCTGGAACACTGAAGAAATGCCTAGCGATTGGAACTTAGGAGCTATATCTCCACTGCATAAGAAAGGAGACGTAATGGAGTGTACAAATTACAGAAGTATAATCGGCATTCCAGAAAAACTTATCAGCCTTACCAAGATGACGTCGAACAACGCAAAATGTATGGTAAAACTGCAGTCAGACTTTTCCAAACCATTTCCAACATACAACGGTCTGCGACAGGGCGACGCACTTTCATGACTTTTGATCAACGTAGTGCTTGATAAATGCGTCAGATATCTATAAATCATTCATCACAATTTTCTATAAATCAGTTCAGATTCAGCTATGCAGACGACCTTAATATTATAGTCAGGTCAAGACTCGAAATGGAAAGTGCCTATCTTGCTTTCTAAAAAGCTTCGCAGGAGGCCCATTTCTTAGTCAAAGCAGAGAAAACAACGTACATGCATGTTTAGAAAACATCATCCAACACCAGTGAAAAAAACAATAACAATAAGACAGCACAGAAGAACAGCTTTGCGGTAGTGGACCATTTTGTTTACTTGGGTTCTATGGTAACGAAGGAGAACGAAATATCTGCAGAAATCAGAAGATGGATTTTTTTGGCGACTAATAAATGCTATTTAGGCCTTTTGAAATATTTTCGCTCAAAACTTCTAACCCCGAAAATGAAATTATTACTCTACAAAACGCTTTTGAGACCTATACTCACCTATGGTTCTGAGACCTGGGTTCTCAGTAAGGTGGATGAAAACGCGCTGCTGGTGTTCGAGAGGAAAATCCTAAGGCGTATCTTTGGCGCTGTTTGCGAGGACAACCATTGGCGGAGCCGTTACAGTCAAGAGCTTTATGACCTCTACCAAGAGCTCCACGTTGCCACGTGGCCAGCTGGACACATTAAACTAAACAGACTCAGATGGGCTGGCCACGTAAAGCGGATGGATGAAGCCAGGGCCCCCAAGTGCCTCATGGCGAAAAATCCCAAGGGTCGTTGGTTGGACGGCGTGAATCAAAACGCCAATGAAGTTGGGATAGCGAACTAGAGAAGTATGGCCACGCACAGGACGATGTGGAATAAATTGCTTGAACAAGCCAAGGCTCATAAAGGGCTGTAGAGCTTGAAGAGGACGAAACCGCAATAACTAAAAGGAGTTGCCTATATCTTCTTATTAGAATTTTCTGTGAATTTAACATTATATGTCTTTTTTATACGAAGTCTTTTGTATAAATTATTGAAATCTGACTTATTGTGCGATAATTTTATTACAACTCTCGTGCAAAGCCGAAGCCGAAGTTGAATATACTGGCAGTTTAGTCACATATACTTAAAATAGCGCTCGATGAAGTGTATCAAAATTTTTGTATTTTTATGAAATAGAGTTCTTTTAGATTTCACAAAAAACTTTTCACAGAGATTTTCATTGAGTTAATTATATTCCATTTGGAATCTGATTAGTCAAACAATCTACAACGAGTAACAGTTACTATGCGACGAGCATGTATGCGTAGATGTATGGATGCAGAAAAAGTGAAAGAGGTGCTAAAAGGAAATCTGTGACCTTTTTTATTAATTATATTTTTATTTAATTTTGCCTTAAGCAAAAATACCAATACTGCATTGTGAACCAGTATTATGGCATTAAATCCTCTTACATTTAATCCGCAATATTTCTTAGTGTATCGTACAGGAAGAGGACAAGCATATGTACACGGATGTTTACGTAGGTTCTATGTCGCCTTTCATCGCTTAGTCAACTAAGGTTAGCTACCGATGTCTAATTGCGCCTCACGAGTATCTAATAAGCTTTGCTACAATTTTTTGTATTAGGTTGGTAAGCTTGCAAATTGTTAATTTTGTAATTGTAGACTGGTAATAAGAATATTTTTGGTATAGGTTTAGATACATGTAGAATAAGGTATACCTTGAACAAGATATGATTTTTTTAAGCAAAAGTTTTTAAGTTAAAATTCATAAATTCCAAATTTTAGAAAAACAATTCTTCTGAACAATAGCACTCCATATTACACAATTTCAGTTCACTTTATCTTATGATTTCCACAAAATTTCCGATCAAAGTATAAAAAGTGTATGGTAAATAACGTTTTTAAATATTGTTTACAACAATCATATCTTGCTATGTACACAGGTTTTGGATGCGTAATTTTATTCTAATGTTGGTTGGTTTAGTTTATGCTGCTGTTATTTTTAAGAAGAACTAAATAAGTATTCATAGTAATATCACGTAAGTTTTACTCTTAAATATACAACTACCATAAAAATTACCTCCAAAATGTATATCGAGCATAATGTAGAATGCGCGTTTGAAATTAGAGCCTTGAATAAATTCTATACATGTACGTTGTTGTCTGCTGCTCGTTGTGTAATTTAAAAAACGTAAGGTTTCATGCTTTATATGCTAGAAAATTACCATATTAAGTATATGGTAATTTTGCTAATTATTACATTCTTTAATATTTATGTAGTTAGTGCTACGGAGTGGACTAGTTTTATATTTCACAATAATTTGCATTCCAGTTACTATCAGGTTTAGAAATAATTCAATCAGGTGTGTTGCTTGTTAGCTGGCTATTTGTTTAATTTGTCATTAATTAAAGAATTTAACTGTTGGATTTTTAAGTAGTAACTAGTTATACAACCTTGGCATTTTTGATTCGTGGTAAATAGAATCGTCCGAATAAAATACAATATTTAAAAGATTATACCAGATGTCATACGGTTTGTAAATGTCGACAAGTGGACTGATCAACGTCAATAGTCCATATGTATATATAAAAGTTTTCAGCGCCTTCGTAGATTAAGAAAAGGCATACGATAAGTTTAAAGAGATAATCTACAGTCAACCCTGGTTGCGTTTGGATTGAACAGTGATCTAATACAAGCGTTAAAATCTCTTTATAAAGAGTCTACTTGTGTTAGAATTAACGGGGCCTACTCAGACTGGTTTAGCATCGATAAAGGTGTAAGACAGGGCTGTGTCCGCGTGGCTGTTTAATATTTTTAGGAATGATCGTTTGAAAGCTTTGAAAGACGAAGAGTGTGGATTAAGAATGGATGAGCTACTTGTAATAGCTCTTTTATACGCTGATGTCCAGGTCGTGTTTGCGTGATCGGCGGAGGACTTACAATTTATGCTCAATGTAATGAATGATACATTGAAAGGTAGATGTATGAAGATGAATGTAAACAAAACGAAAGTAATGGTGTTTGAAAGACAAGAAAGTAAGATAGTAATTGAAATAAATGTTAACGGCAAAGAAGTGTAACAAATGGAAGAGTTTGTGTGGCAAAGAAGAGTAACAAATAGTGAGGAGTCAGCATGTGTCAATGAAGGCTCGTCTGGCAATACACAATGCTGTACTAGTCCCCACTTTAATATATGGAAGTGAGAGCTGGGTTTGGCAGGCAAAACATGCTAGTAGAGTGAATGTCGTTGAGATGCGATCCATAAGAAGTATTTTAGGCGTGACGTTGAAAAATAGGATTAAAAACAGCGTCATAAAGGAAAAATGTGGCTTAAAAGTGGACGTCGTGACTAGAGATATGCTTTGGTGCTTCGGGTGTGCCAGGATCGCACACTTTGGAAATCCATAATCTCTGCCTACCCCTCTGGGTTACGAGCGTGGGCGTATATTTACTTATTTATTTAAAAAGCGATGTGTGTATGTATGTTTCCATTTATACAAACATAATTAGTGGGTAAACAAGCGAAGCCGGGCGGATCACTAGCAGGTGATAAACCACGTATACTAAAAATAGACAATGGGATCAAATCAAACAAAGACAAATTTATCTTATACTTATGTATCATTTCATCATATCCTAGCTACAATCTTGAATTTTCTAGAAGAGTCTGCGGCCTGAAGTAGAATATTATATGAAATATTTACTCTATTATATGTTAATCAAATTTAATTTGCACATAGTATTACCGTATGTTCTGCAAACACACAATATATACATACACCCAACAACTATACAACTTCATATAACTATGCAATTAAATAATGATACTGTGGCATGTTAGAGTATACAGAACAGGCTACTGCAACGTTTTTCAATTATAAATGAACGCCAGGAATGTAAATTATCATAATTCCAAGAGATTGAACGTATATACGTATTACAATACGTAATAAGTGGTTAGATTGATAATATGGATAATTTTTAAGTTCAGGGGGTGACAAATATCGTGTAGAAATCGGGTATTTTTGAAACATGCGTTTTGGTAGCACTAAATGTGTTTATGGGAATGTGTCTCACAACGGATTTCATACTTTTTGTATCGGTTATTCAACATAACAAATATTATTAATTCATTTTTTACTTAAACTTGATACGTGTATCAAAGGAAAAACTCTGGATAAACTCCTACCTCAGAAACCGATCCCAGGCAGTTTCAACGCAAGATTCCTGGAGATTCTCTCCGGTATTCCCCAAGGATCGCATTTAGGGCCGTTACTTTTTATCCTCTATGTTAACGATATTGGCAAATTTATTTATAATACAAACTTCCTAATGTAAGCAGATGGAGTTAACTTTTTAAATCATATCAGAACAAAATGATTGTTTAGTACAACACGATCTTAATAGAATATTGGAATAGTTTTCAGCAAAGCCAGCTTTTTCTAAGTCTTGAAAAGTGTTCTATAATTACATATACCCGTAACCAAAATCCTATTTTATTCGATTATAAAATTAACCATCAGTCTCTTAATAGGGTGAACTCAATACTGGGTATAATATGGACTGGGTATAATAGGATAATGGGTATAATTATGGACTCAAAGCTGTCTATAATAATCATATAGACATGATCATTAAAAAAGCGTTTCGCCAATTATACGTTTTATTTTAAGAATTTCAAAACCATTTAAAAAAAACTCACTCCTCGAAAGTTTTATATTACAGTTATGTTCGATCAGTCTTAGATTTGGCATCCATAATCTGGAATCCTGTTTTTGAATGTCATAAGACATCAGAAAAAACAAAAGAAATTTATAAAATGTCTTGAATAACGCAGTAACAACACATACATATCATATAATAATAGCTCACTTAGCCTTCACAATATTACAACTCTTGCTGATAGACGAACTTACTTTGACCAAATATATCTTTATAAAATTTTAAATAATTATTTGGACTCCCCTTACATTTTAGGACAGATTAAATTTAAAATAACCAAGCACAGCTATCGCAGTAAAAAATTATTCGTCGTTCCTTTTTATAAATCACTATTTAGTTGTAATAACTTTTTAAACGTAGTGTTGAAGTGTATATTAATTTTAAAGATATTGATATTTTTATAGTAATAATTTAGAATTGTATAAAAATTTAATTCAAAGTAAAATTAATAATTATCTTTTATAATTAATTATAATTGTAAATTTGATCTACCTTCTTTTTTACTTATTTTTGGCTAATTTATGTATGAAAAAATTAATGGAACTCCAAGTCTACATGTAGTATATATTTTACTGCTGTATAATTAAGCCACTGTTTACTTCCTAAATAAATTAAAAAAAAAAAACAACGTCGCACTTCCCAGAATTGCCCTGTGCTGGATTTCTGAGTACATAAAAAAATTGTTGAGTCAACAGGGACAGGAATTATTGCATGTATCGACTATCGACCTAATTTATTTACCTCCTCAATAAATATTCACCGATCGATTTTGAACTTCGTCACTTTATAATCTCACAACGCATATTATAAACTGGCAGCAAATTTCACGTTCGCCATATCTCGACAGTTTGTGGTGTACAAGTCGAAAGTCGAAGTCAGTTCGTTAAATTATGAACTGATGTTTTCGTTAATACGTTAAATATTAAGTTAGAATGGAAGATAGCCCAAGTTAGGTTTGTTGAAATGATATTTTTATACAAAACTAATATCTTATTAATAATGTATGTAAAAAATAGATTTTTAAATTTGACATGATACGAAAAATTATCAATGAATCGATTAATTTACAATTTGCTGACAGTTCATAATATTCCTAATCCCTAATAAACTGTCGAATAGTGTAGACGAAATCACATCATTTTTTATTGAATGGCATGTCAAAACACGCTACGTCGGTTCATTGCGCTGTCGCACTCGACCGCGTTTAGCGTAATAACAGGTAGCCCGCAAGGCTCGCGCGTGCTCTTGTTACTCTCTGCTCTGGACCTTGACATCTTATTTGCTACAATTTATTATTAAAACACCTTTCATATTCAAGAATAGGCCAGACATGATTCCATTCAGTTCCTATTTCATTGCTAATCTAATCATAACTTTAAAAATCAGCTAATAAAAGCATTTTTTTAAACCATTGTAAGCTCCTAAAATTTTCTAGATGAACCGACTAGATAAGTAAATATATTTCTTAATGTGTTCGTATTTAGTTTAATCCTACAAAGATTATATGAAAAGCATACGTTTGTCAAAGCTAAAAGTGTTATGGACATTTGCTACGACAATTTTCTATAAAACATAGCAATATTTTTTTAGAAGAATACTTTCGTAGATGCGTTAACGCGTCAGGAAATAGTAGAGCAGTATGTGAACTTGGTAAAGCACGTAATATCTATACGACACGCCCCTCGTCGAGGTGACCCACGTTCTTACAAAGTGAACGTCGCCGCGTCACCAGTGAACGGTTCAAGAATAACTTACTTGAGATGTATATACTACAACTAGCCTACAACTGCCAATTTTAACTTAACCAAGACATTTTATATATTAGTAACATGTTTTTCTTTTATTTTCGCTCTTTTTCTCTCTTATTTATCTCTCTTCAGCCAACAATCGACCAGGCGGATACCATTGATTACCACAAACAACTATGCTCTCTCGCCCTCATCGAGTGGATTCCCACAATCTTGACCGGATCATCGGTGCATGTTATGGGAGACTTACCTACGCTGCATCGACCTGTACGTGGTGCAGTGGTAGTTATAACAACAAAATATAGGATCTATTATGGCAAGCTTATTTTTCTTGAACCCCATTGTATATTATTAAACTACCTAGTTTATCTATAAAGATTTGTAAATATTTTAATTTTTCACCTGCTAAAAGAAGCAGAATAGAAAAGTTAAAATTATTTGATAAACTACGACACATTTCCGAAAACAGCATATATGTATGTATACTCTCTGCATTTAACTGTATATACCGTGTTTCACAGCAAGATGTGATTTATGTATCCAAAGGTATTTACGTTAAAATTCGTGATTTCCAAAATGTTCTTGAAAAACAACTTTTTCTCACACAAAGCTACATTTCCGATGAAAGTATAAAAAGTATAGTGGCCGCCATGTAAGGTAAATTACGTTTGATTGTTGACAACAATCAAATCTTGCAACGAAGCAAGGTGTAACTTTTGATCATTTTAAGATGCTTCTTTTTATATAGAAAAGGAAATGATAAACTAAAAAACGCATTAAACATTACTACATTTATTTAAAAATTACTTATGACATAATTTACAATATAGTAAAGATAATATGAAATGTAATCGGTCTTGGCGAGTTTTGACCAAAATTAAAGTTGGTAGGATCTCATGTGACTGGGAAGAGGTACAGGATTAAGATGTGAAATAAGATGTGAAGATATTAATAGTAAGGATAGCTAATATTAAATGTTTTATAGTTAATTCCCTCGCCTGGAAAACGTCCTGCCAGTTCTCGCGGGAGGTGTGGTGTCATTCTGCTCTTCGGGTTCAGCTTCTTGGAATGATCTTGATGACGCTGTGGAGTTAGATTACCATTTAAAACTTTTTAATTCTTTTAACGTCATCATTTGTATTAAAATAGTAACAATGCAGTTTTAGTAAAGTCGTCTCGCATTTATTTTTAATGCCGGCCTTATATCATCAATATACGTCTACTGCAATGATTACATTGATCCGTCTTGTCGGAGTCCTACCTGCACGGTGTCGACCTCTACGCCGCTGCCCCTTTAGCCCTTCTACGAGTAATGTATCCGACCGATAGCGTCTTAAGATTAGCAACTCTTCGAACAATGGCGTGCTGCGGATCACATAAATGCCGATACGATGTTCTTTGAGATGACGATAGTTAGTATCTTTTATAGGTTTAAGTATTATTACTGAATAACGTCTAATTTTATGTTAATAAGTAATAGTATTACCTTCCAGCGATCTGAGTTCAATTGATAGAGATTAATAACTGCGTTGACGCAATTTTGTTGGTAATAAATTGGTAAGAGGTCAGAAACCAAATGAATGTTGAAGAATATTTTGCATATATTTCAATTATCCTTAATCATAGACTTACGTCGTCCGAAACGTCCTCTGCTGGGCTTAGGTGGTGCAGGTGCGTCTTCAACGTTTGTTTCACGTGTAGCTGTGTTGGTGCGTTTCTTACCTAAAATATACGATTTATGTTTGAATACACGCATGTTTATTTACTTAATACAACTTGCATATAGTAACGTATTTACTAGTGCGCGCAGGTTATCACTTACGAAGCTATCCTGTCTAATCTAATATACGATCTCATCGATCTCACGATATCTAGGCTTCTATATTAAGTGTTGTAATTTTGTTTACCGCTAGGTACCAATAAAAGCTGGATCACTATATTTTGTGTTAACAAAATTTGAATTTCTTTATATAAAAATTTGGCCTGCATTCCGTCAGGCGAGACGTTTGCGGTTTTACACTTAGGCCAACTCAAGGTTGAGCCGGTTTAAATATAAAAACACTTTATACAGTCGAAGAGCGAATTTATACAATCGAAACATCAAATTCGGTTTATTACATTGGTAGAAAGGCCATAATAAAGCAATTTCCCGGAAATTGGAAGGACCTACTACTATTAATAATATATCTCAAGAGACGAATTCAATTATCGAACGGATAATTCTATGACTTACTTGAAGTGTACCTTCGGTCCTATAAGTGTTTTTAATATTGTCATACTTACTGTAACTAGATTTGGATGCAGCATCTACAGATGAATCTTGCGATTGGGACACACTGGACGACGATTGCCCGTTGATTTTAGCTAAGGAAAACAGAAAATTGTTAAATAATGTAATATAATGAAAATACTGTTTGATGCTTTTACTTCAAGAACTATAGGACATTAATAAAGGTAACACTGCAAATTAACAGTGGCCAATATTTTCAAATAATTATAGGTAGTAAAGCCGTGAGTAGACAAACTCATTGTATATGGAGATTAAGTCTAGAATAAGCAAGGTATTCCTATTTATTCATTCCCGTATTTATGGAATAAGGTGCCTAACAAGCACGCTTGCTTGTTCGGCAGCTGTTAGCATGGTATCATCAGCCAAAATCAGAATTGCAGAGTAGAGATGAAGACAAAAAGAAGAGGAGAAAGGTATATGGAGGGGAGGAGGATCAGGCCTAGGAGATCCGGGTATAGTGATTCAAAGGATGGAAAGTATTATGTATAGTTACCCTGCGCTCGCCGTCTTTTTAACGCTTCCAGCAAATCTGTGTTGCTGCGGAATGGTCGAACTCCGCCTGAGACCAACTTCTTGCCTTCAGTAGATGAAGGCGGTGCTTCTGTCGAGGGCTCCTGGGCTTCACCTTCTGCATATTCAGCGTCATCCTCATACTCAACATCGTCCTAAAAAGAGTAGACGAACAAATTACACAGTGCGATCTCTCGACGGAATCCTTCGTTTACTCACTCTTTAGTGATTTTGACTTTATTATATCTAATGAGGTGATCAGTGGAAAGATAGCTTATTTTTTTCGAATCCCAAATTTTAGCTGACTGTGTTTGGAGGAGTATTAATAACGCTTTTAAAATCTTTAATTAAAATCTTCAGTGGCAGAAAACATGTAAATAAAAGAAGTATATGTATATCTGTCTATGCATGACCGTCTCGTATGTGATGATCCCAAATAACCATTCAATTTACAATGTATGTAAATAGTACTAAGTACTAGTAGTATTACTACTACTACTAACTTATTTCAAAAGTGTGCATAATTTTTCTTCTAATAATATACGGTTTTTGATATTTTCCTTTAATTAATGGTAATTGTCGTGATCTTGAATACATATAACATTAAGTTAATATAAACTAAAAACCTGATGGTCACATTGACCTTTAAATTTTTCAGCATGCGTAATTCGTGCTCAATATAAAGGTTAAAGTAATTAAAAGTTTTTAAGTCCTCGTCGTGACATTATGCAACTTTTCTAATAAAATCCCAATCTGATGATGAGTATATAAACAGCTATAAATGTGATCTAAATCTTGAATATGATTTTCAATTATTTTTAGCTTAGAAATGTATTAACTGTTGTTGGAATTCCTAATCGTGTTTAATCTCGAAACTCCCGCGTTTCCTTACAGTTTGTGACCATGAAATGAAAACGGTGGGTATTGTCTGGGGTCTACCAACGCTGCGTCATCCTGGTCTCTACTCTTAAACCTTTCGACTACCCAAAAGTATAACATTTTTATTTTTCTAAAACACTTTTTGTACTCTAACCCGTATAGCGTATAGCTTAAAAACGCTTATGTTATTATTCAATTTTCGTAAGATGTTTCACAAACAATTCCAAGATAAATGTTATAATGCAATATGGTTATAATGAATGCTCTCATGTCAAATTATATAATACACTCTCATGAAGACGACATCAAAAGGTATCATACGCGAATCATTTATACAAATTATGTACGCCACAACACAGACGATATGGTCGTGAAGAAATCGCACGTATCACGTTGCAGTACCGGCTATAAATTATCCTTACTCTGTCGCAATATATTCCACATACCGGTTCGAATTCTGTTACACGTACAAAGCGCTCATGCGCTAAAGTGCAAAAAAAGCGCAACTCTTTACTTTCACGACAGGCTCATCCTTTGTAACATTTGGGACTTAAAAAAGCGAATAGATATTTTACAAGTTAGGTTGAAAATAACATTCAGGAGACGGACTATTGGCATACTTATAATTTACATTCTTTCAATATTAAACTGCGACTGTCGTTTACCAGTGTCGTTAACGTTCGCACACTAAAATATCTGAAACCGGGTAGTCTTCCTCCTGTCTTTTCACTGTAATAAATACATCAAAATATATTTGAGAGCAAGATGACACTTTGCAATTCGGCTCTTTGTCCTATATTTATATACATATCAATACGAACGAACTAG
Organism: Papilio glaucus; assembly: GCA_000931545.1. Lineage (NCBI taxonomy): Eukaryota > Metazoa > Arthropoda > Insecta > Lepidoptera > Papilionidae > Papilio > Papilio glaucus. The sequence goes on along the minus strand of JWHW01025223.1, from coordinate 129,025 downwards.
GTCTTAGTTTAGACTTATCTCTACTACTACTAAACTTTATAAAACGTCGTTTGCTTTATTCTTTTTTGCTTTGACATAACATACCAGCGCTAACGCTTTCCGAAGTGGTGGTTAGCTGTAATCAGATCTGATCAGCTACCGATGAAGCCAAGGCTCGGCCCTCTCGGGCACCCCCTCGAATCGGAATTCTAAATACGTATTGAGTGACAGCCCAAGCTTAGGTCAAGCGGAGCCCCTCTCGAGGGCAATTAAGCCCAGTCACTCATTGGAGCCTCCACCGAAAAGACCTAAGAGCTCGGCAGCCTCCCAATCCGAGAACATCAAAAGTAACAGCTGGAGCTGAGGCTTCCGTGGGAGCCTTTGAGCTAAATTACTCCATAGAGGTATAGGCTTAGTGCACTCTGCCACCCCAATTCCGGGAGAATCTGGAAAAGACTCATCCAGGCTGAGAGTGGCAAGGCAGTCACAAAAAAAATGTCACTTTATTTCTTACAATAACAATGAAACAGAGAGCAGACCGGAGCGAAAATTATATAAAAAGTTATCATGATGTCCGGGTGTCCTCGACGACTACGTTGCAAACTTTCACTCATGCTAGTGCTAAGATGCAACGGCGAACAATGAATGTACCGAATTCGGTCAGCATATTTACCATACCCACGCATTAAGAAGTGACAAAAACAGTGTAATTATTAAGTATATTTAGTGTTAAAATATGGTAGCAATTAAGTCTTGACAACAAGTTGAAGCATGATGCATTTACATGTGAGATCTTTTCAAGGTCAATACTGGCCTTCAAACATAATGTAAGCACTTTACGTTCCGCAGTCAGTTGTCATATTTTCTTCGCGTAACCAGTCCAGTACGTAATCCTTACGCGTGCCAGTAGAAATGTCATTTAAGAAAGGTAGCTCGTGAAGAGGTCAGCCGCGAAGGTAACTCGATCATCGGCCACAAGTCCCACTTGCCTTGAACCACATGAATCCGAGAGGAGACATCTTAACAATTTTCCCGTCGTATGGAGGTCGTATGCGGCCAATAAAAGCCGTGAAAGCGTCAGACCGATTTTTATTTACTAGCATATTGTCAACGTTTACTGTATGTTACATTCAAAACTGTCCTACAATATATGACATAGTTAAATAAGCTAGTAATAAGGAGTTCTGTAATTGTTTTACTTTATTTCGCTTTTCGTTTAAGTATTAGTTTTTTTCATTTTTCTTTCACCGCATGTATTTCAATGCGAAAATTATTATTGCAAATATTTAAACACGAAATATCTATTTACAATCTTTATAAGCATCTAGCACTACGATGCAACGTACTTCGATATAATTAACAGTTAAGAAATTCAGCAGCAAGCGCCGCCACTAATGACCCAAAAAAATGCACAAACAGTTTGTAATTAAGATTTATAGATTAATTGTAATAACAGCTGCCTCAAATAGTGCAAAACTGCCGATTTAGTCCAAGCCGTAGAATAAGTTTATGGCGTCATTGGAAAACTTTTATGGTATTAACAACAGTAAATCGCCTGGTCGTTGCCACCTTTAAAAAAAACATCTATTTTTTACCGATCTCAGTGTTTCTAACTAGACAACAAGAATAGCAAATCATCACACAAATTGTGTTAGTTATTAATATTTTAATAAGTAATACTGAGTAGAAGGTGAAGTATTCCTGCAAATAACATTTTATTTAACAAACAGTATCGTCCTTGTCGAACCGGAATCATGCACTAGTACTAGAAAGGAGATTTTATCATTTCCTCGTACGGTTTGTACATTAATAAAATTAAAGAATAAAAACAAACATTGATACACACTATATTTATATATGCGAATAAATATAAAATACCTTTATACAAAACTCTTGTTGACAATGTGCTCGAAGACATTACATTACGTCATTATTTTCGCAATGGGTTTAAAAAGCGATGTATCGATATACTTGTTAATGAATCAACTTATATATTTATTGTTATTAGTACTTGTATATTTATTGTTGAATAAGATACAACTAACGATTACTTCAAACATTTAGATTTATCTTTGCATGACTAGTTCGTGTTCTCATCGTTTGTGGTAAGAGATTAGGAAATATTATTGCGAAGTGTTACGCAAATCGCAGATAAATTTCTACAATGGACTTTTCTCAGATATCTGTGAAAAAAGGTTGAGTGCTTATGCAACTTGCATATTATGTGTGACGAAAAAAACAAAGCAAATGTAAATCTCTAGTCTCGGCATACGACCTAATAGGAAAGTCCTCGGCGGCGACAGTATGAATGCGGAATCTTGAAATGCCTTGATTCCTCGCCGCACTGTAATAATATATTACTTCGCTTTACAACTTTTTATAAATTAATCTGTCACTTTAATTGTGGTTTTCAAAGCAGTAACAACCATTTTCCAAGTATTGAATCAATTTATAGAAATATTAAGTGGTACATATTTTATGTCTATATTTCCTACTCTTTTAAATGATAATATTTAATTCATTTTAAGAAATCCTGGAATTTTTTTTATCTGGCTACTTGAAATATGTTGAATATATTCATGTTATCCCCATTAATATGAAGTTCTTAGGCTTCATTGTAGTTTTGTTCTATCTTCTCATTTTGTATCAAAAAAACAATACATCAAAAATATACGATGATATATATATGAATGATAACAATAAAATTGTGTGAAGTGTGAGAGATTACGTACAATTATTGTTTGAATACTCTGTATATTTAGGTTCGTTCGTGCTTTTTTAACAATAGAGGGTAGTATGTATAATGCTGGAAGGTCAGTTTACATTGCATACGAAATATAAGCGGACGTATAAGACAAATATGGTATGGTCATAGGCATGCTCTTGAAACCAGTTCTAATGGCGGCACTAGTATCGCAATGATATCGGTGTCCTACTCTTGGACCGAATCGTATTAAAATTCGAAACTAGAACGTAATCGTGAAACATTAAGGCCGCAAGCATTCGAAGGTAGAACGTATATATGTACGTGGAATAATTGTCTTGCTAACACAATATGTATCACATTTAGCATGCAAGACTATTTGCCCCAGTGTATGTGCCTTCGGTAATAAATAGCGTGCATCTACTTTCTTTTAGCTCTAAATAAATAAATAAAAAAGGGATCCCGGAAGGGTAGGCAGAGAGTCTTTAATTATGGATTATTGTATTTTTGAGGATTTTTACATTTTAAGACAAATAATAGATACAGTATTAAGATATTGAAAACATGTTGATATTTAGGTTAACTTAAAAATGGCTCCACCTCTAATTCGGTGGATTTATAATAGAAACACATTTACTTTATTTTTTTATTATTACTTTTTATTTTATTTTACTCATTTTACAGAGAAATCTCTGTAAAATGATATAAATTTGATTTATGAAAGTTTTACTACAAAATTGTTTTAATTACTCATGTATTATTACTTCTTAAATAAATATTGTATTTTCGTATTTCTGTAAAATGAGCAAAATAAAGTAAGTTATATGTCCTTATTATAGATCCACTAAATAAGTGGTAAACCTATTATTAGGTTAACCTAAACAACAACGTTTTCAATAACGTAGTATATGCAAATATACGTAAGAGAAAAGTTTGTATGGTAAGTTCAAGTTCAGTAACAAATTAAATGATCTTAACAATAATTATTTCACTGTTAGGTTAGGTTAATGTATATGTGTAAATGTAGTTTACATTAGGCAGAACTTGCGAAGTGAGAAAATGTACAAATAAAATGAACACGGGCGTTGCCCTATTATAAAGAAACACGTGGCAATCACGTAAAGGTCCAAAAGCCTAAAGATTTGGGTCTAACTGCGAAATGTACAGAGATTCGAATCCGCCATTTCCCTAATGTGAACCATTTCCTAACACATGCATACGCTAAATTTGTATGATTAACGTGTTTCGCGTCAATTCTGAAGGTAGAATACAAATTACGGATCTGAACCTATGGCCCTTTCATTCCCAGTCTGCTATTGACTTCTGCGAAAGTCATTAAGCTATTAGCGTTTTTAAATTGTTACTGAATAATTGTTTTCTATTTACTGTTGCCTGCGGCTTCCCAAGTATACGTTTCTCATTTTCCTAGCAATTTTTTTTTATAATTTTATTCCGCTTACAATAACTTTGAATTATAGGTAACATATGTCAAAATTACATTATTAGTACTTATATTATTAGTAAGGATTAGGATATTTCTATAATGTTAGTAAGAGAAACATGATCTTGTTACCTGTGGCGCAGGTGTGGTGGTGGTTGTGGTCGCTTTGCCCTTGGTGAGCAGGCCCCGCTTGAGTAGGCCGCGGGAGGGCGCCGCTCGCGCTTCGTTATCATCCTGGGCCCGTGCAGATGCCTGCCACGCCAAACACGTCAAAAGAACAATGCTGAAATTTAAAACAACATATCTTTAATTCTCAATTGGTTTCAGCTACCGAGTAGTTTGATGGTGACGATTAAAATCTGAATAGGACGATACATGCGGTCTCATAAATTCTGTTTAAAATACATATTATATTAATATAACAATATAGTCGGCATAGTCCGACCTATTGAGACGTGGGTAAATAGGTTAATACTAAAATAGTGCGTAATACTCTTTCGATAACATAGCCAACTAACTTTAAAAGGAAAGGTTTTTAGGAAATACCAACTTAGTAGTTTAGTAGGAAGTACTTCCTGCTATAAGACACTATCTCACAAAAAGGAATTGCTGTTTTCGAATATTAATCCAAATAAACAACTATATAACATTTGATAATGAGATATTTAGAGACATATAAAGACCGTACGTATATGGTAATAATAAGCTTAGCGAATACTCGAATACATTCACACGACACGCACCTATTATCTAATGTTGTATGCTATCGTGCTATACTTGACGCATTGTGTTGATATTCGACAAAATGGTGATCAATTTACTTCTTGTTCGCTTCACAAGAGTGGAGAACAGAGCGGCAGACAGTCTCCGCCACCTCTGCTTGCTGGCTGTTAATCGGGCACATTTGTGCACGGGGGCACCCACCGCCATCGGGGATATAACCTGTGATCTTGTGCCTTCAACTTTCCCTTGCACGACAAGAGGTTTTATGGAGTCGTAGAATAAAAATATCTAAAAACTGATCTTTTAGGCAAACCTGACTTTGATTTTAATATATCATTCGTGCAAATCATTTCTTTTTTAGAAAACAATAAATGTATAAGTGAAACGAGGATATACATTCTTTTAGATCCGAAATAAACTAACTTAGTAAACGTTATTATCGTTTTATTTACAGTGTATCAAAATGTTTTATAAACACCTAAAGGTTAAAACCTTGTTCTGTTGTGGTGGAATAACGTTTCCTTGAAATAAGGATACGTGTGCTATAATAATTTCCTACCAATTCAGGTACGTAAAGAATTTTAGTAAGTTAATCTTTTCGACACAATCGCATAACCGGAACAGAGACATCAAATGCTTTTATTCCCCGGATCCATATATGTTATTTAGGCTAAGCTCATGAAGCCTCTACGAGTAATTGAATAGGAATAAGTATACGGACGTAAAAAGGATTTAGAAATTATTTATAGAAACTTAATCAAAGATTTTCCACATTCGAGCTCCGACCGTCCGATCGTCCCCAACACTTAACTTAGTAACAAAGTATTTAAATATGATTAATACCTATGAGCATATATTGTATAGTTCAGTAGATAAATACTTCTTGGACATTTCGTAAAGATGGTTGACTGAAAGAGAATGCTATATTTACTATATTTAAAGCAAATGACAAGTTATATGTAAGTATATCTTCATAGCTATTTTCTTTTAATAATTTTAATATATTCCATCCATATTGAATTAATATTAGCAAATGGTCTGAAAGCTTACTTAAAATTTCTGATAAAATATTTATTGTGAGCGGCACGTAACTTGGTAGGGTTTTAGCATAGTGGGGGTAACATCGCGCTGTGCACTGTCATACAAAAACCTAAAACAAAAAAATCTGCCCATCTAATGAGTCTTGCCAAGTTACGTGCAGCCAAGAACATGTTGTATCACATCTATTAAGTAGTCGTACAAACGCAAGTAATAGGTATGAATCGGCTCAATGATTTTGAGTACACGTTTTAAGTTTTTGCGAGCCATGTCCTTGCACGTCCAACCTTTATATACTGACGCAGTCACATACCTACCGGGCGAAGTAGCACTACAACGAAATCACGATAAATGGTAAAACAAGTAACTTAAAAGTCAATATGTTAAACCTCTATTCAATTCATGTACATGATTACGATGTCAAAAGAACGATAATATATCCCAAGTGATAATATAAAGGTTAGTTTAATGTCATAGTTTACATTGTATTTGCAACAATAGTTATATAATTTTCTTATAAAATATCACCTACAAAGAAATGTTACGTTCAAAACTACTTCCTGATTCACTTTTCATGTCGTATTGCCATTGAATGTAGGCCAAATAGTTCAATGGCGTTTAATGTCATTTGAGAGTGGCATTCCGAGGTTGGGCGAATGCCGTGTACGGAGGTGGACTGGTTCAACTCTACGACATTCAACGGCCGCTACTCAGATATACAAGTCCTAGAGACAAGTGCGAACATCTTTACGACTGATGACAAGTGTCAGAGTCTCACGGTTCATCGAAAGTTGAGTAATAGATCACCTCCAGGGTCAGGTCAAATGAATGATTAGCCTATTCCACATCCGCTTCCGATCGTACTATCTTCTTCAACTTTCTCTATTTTATATAATAAGCCACGAACTCACAAAATGTTTTTGCATAAAATATGTTCAAGGTACGCGTACAGTCAAATTATTCGCTTCGTTACTAATGCGAATGCACGCTTCTAGCAATTTATTCCTGATAGACATATGTTTAGTCATTTGATGTGAACATAGATTACTTAGTTGTAGTTTATTTCGTTATCTTTGAATATGCCTACTTCAGTATGCACTCGAGGCTTCTCGAATACGTTTATGACTCAAGTCACGTCGGAAAAAAGTGCAGCTTTCTATGTTCGTGATATCCAATGTGAACTCTGTATATACGGACGAATTGAATATTTAATTTTATTCAAGTTAAGGTCAGAGGAATAATTACCAGAAGGAGCAAGAAGCAAATATGGCCTTGTGACAAATGCGGCAACCTGTCGTAGTGATTGTATAGCCCTCGGACTGTGACGAGCAGACAAGGCAAAGCAATCATGAATTCCTTAAAATTATCAACTAGCTCCATTTAAAGCCAGACAGGCACCGAATTGGCCTCTGTCTCAACAATTATACTTCTTGTGAAATTACACATATCTGATTGAATTATGCCATGAGAAGCGTTCTAGCCTATCTTCCCACAATATACAAAGGTTACGATTTAAGTTGGGCAAACAACTAAAATTGCAAATAAAACGATTTCATTCAACATTTCTTTATACGGAGATTAGATACATACTATTTTGGTATAAAGAAATTATTATTGCGCATGAAAATTTGAACATTGTTTAAGTATGAATTAGGTGTGAAAGAAACTTTGAAATATAGAATGTATGCAAGTCCCTGCATCGTACATACATCGGCAAATGTCAATAGTTTGGTTGCACAACAGTGTTTTATTGCCAAATGGCTATGTTCGTAAAGTTAGAGTTGAGTAAGTGGTAAGTATTATTGGACATCTTTATCCACTTACTCTTGCATATTACATACTTCTTGTTGATCTTTATTTTAATAATGTAAACGCAGTAAAAGTACAAAAAACCGACTTCTATATACGAAAATCACGAATAACCTCTTATCAGATTGGGATAGGATAACGCCACCTAGTAGAAGTAGAAAATGAAATAACAGTAACGGAAACTTTGAGTGTTTTTAAACGCAATTAAATCGATTTTTCTTAAGTTAACAATTTTTGAGAACGACTCAACCTATAAAAAATTACAAGTTATAAGTGCTAATAAAAATGTAAAGAGCCTCTAAAACTTCTTCAAGAACGTTGAACTAAAGAACTTTGCCGGTAGAGTTTACGGAAAATTAGATTATAAGCATTAATTGAAAAAATTAGATTATAAGCAATAATTTACCAGGGATTAAATCTTTCCCGTTGTGTAAGGTCAAGATTTTCAGTAATAATAGTATTTAAGACATATTTGATTTGCAAGGATTATTGATGTTAATGATTTCTATTATTATTGTACAATAAAATATTTCAAAGTTATTGTTGACCACAGTTAATAATAACATTCAAAATTCGATTATATTGTATCATGATTATAAAAGTAATTTAAATAAAACATCAAGTCATACATTATGTATACATTGTGTCTATCTTATAATACCTATAAAATTCATACTTTGATCTTATCAAAAGTTTTTACGTAACATGCTTTACATTAACTAATTGAAAGCTCAGACTTTGCTCGTAACTGTGACTGTTCATCCTACATAACGACTATTGCTTAATCGTAGGTCGCGAATCTAACTTTCAACATGGGTCGGTGTAAGTGAAGAAACCGGTTGGCGGTTTCGCTCAATTAATTTGAAAATTAATTAGTTCGGTGCACTAGGTCAAGCTTTGGCTGATAATGAGGTTAAGTCATCAGTTGTGAAAGAAAAAATATTTTTTGTCCTACGATCTGTTAATTGGATACTTTGTACCATTACTATACTTTCGTTGTTCGTTGTTGGTTCCATAAATAGTTTAAATCACTGTTTTCTAAACATCGAATATTACTTGGAACACTGATTTATTAAAATAACTAGTTAATTGAGGTTTTGACTGTCGTAGAACAACGAATATTAACTAATTAAATTATTTTTTAAAATGCAAATGATATTAAAATTCTACAATAATTCTACTTATAATTTTTTGGCATTAAATATTTATTTCTAGGAAATCCGTATTCAACGTCTGAAAAAGCACTCTTTATTCATTTGCATATTAATATTACGCACGACCAATCATGACATTTTGAAAGGTTGAAACAATAAGGCATAAATCACCATCTATTCGTACCCTGTTCCTCGTCACAACACCTTTGTGACGCCAACACCAATCCTAGCCATATTAGAAAGGGAAAACACTTTTAAGAACACTACATTGTTCGAATTCTTGCACGTCTCTACATAATTATAGGCTTTGTTTTCTAAATACTATTATTTATATAGTTTAGAAATCAATGTCTATTTTCGTCTAAGTACGTATCATTATAAAAAAGTCGCGGGGCAAAAAGTTAAAACAAAGACTGAATTGAACACATTATACATAAAATTAGCAACACCGGCACCTTATGGACGGTTAATTGCAATATTATGACAATCGCAGTCGCACAGCTGAGACTTGTGCAGATGTAGCTACAGTAAACAGAAAGCCGGGAAATATAAGTGATGTGCAGTTACTTACAAGGGAAGTATCCTCATGTTTGTGTTGGAGCCGCGTGTGTCGCAAGAGGCACTGCCGTTGGTCCTTTCTCGGCGGAGCGGCTGCGTGCAGGTCTACAGTGTACGGAGGCCACGCTTGATCTGGCGTTCCAACGCGAGCACTTCAGGTACACACCAAGTTACGCTGTCGCTGTACTGGTCCGCCCGCCACCCCGGCATCATTTACCTGATTTATATGCGTAGAGGCGCGCACTGCACGACACATACCGATCATTGTCCACATAGCACCGTTTGGTAATTTTTAAACCTCCGAAATAGAGCAAATCCTGTTCTCTTAGCGTAGCATAACGCACGCGATAAGTTGCTCATTTAAGAATGATTAAATAATATAAATAAAGTTAGCTATCAAAATGAAAAAGAAAATATTCTAGTGCCATTACATAGTTCTTTTTTTAACTTTTTTTTACATGAAGCTAAAATGTTAATAATTTGTATAAAAAACACGCCATTATTCGAAAACTGAAATTTATAAATTTATTAATCATGCCACATAATATACGAAGCAAACGTCCAATAAATTAAAAAAAAATAACACGTAATTAACTATTTTATGTTCCTTTATTTATTTGTAGTTGGTATTTTATTATGTTTTAAAAAAAACTAAAATGACATATCATGCGAACTATTGAAATAATGTAATGCTTAAATACTTATGAAGAGGTATGTAATTCGATTATTCAATTCAAAATATACTTAAAACTTAGTCTGAGCCAGCCACCCAGTTTAATTGAGGTCAAAGGTGAGGATGACCCGGCAGAACATGTGAAGAAATATCTAATCGACCCGTCAGACCGGTGATAATCAAAATGTACACTTGAAATTTGCCATTTTCTAACACCGGTGATTATTTATCACTGGAATTGAAAGGTTTGTATTTATTTCATTCTCAGAAAGATTTAACGTTAACCTTTGTATACTTTACTTCTATATAAGGCCATTGTAGTTTTCTTCACATGTATGGTTCTCCGTATAACGGTATCTTTAATATAACAATCGTAAAGATTTTTTACAAAAATATTCTGTAGTGATTTATGAATTTAATCTGGCTGCAGGCTAAACCGCTGTTAAAATTTTGAAAAAGTACATAGTACTTTTTCAAAATTTTAACAGCAGTTTAGCCTGCAACAACATCTGTTGCACGAATGGGCCGGCTCGGCCTGTGAAATACCACTACCTCACAGAAGACAGGCGTGAAGTGGAAGTATTCTGCGTATCGTCCGATGAGTAGGTGCCAGAGACGTAATTTCAGTTATCTTTCCCTTCCCATCCTAATAAGGATAGGATGGGAGGGGGAAGAGGATTGGACGGGAAGGGGATGAATAGGAAAGGAAATATGCTTTTTCCCGTCTATCCCCTCCTCTGTATATTAAAAGTAGGCAGGAAACGCATCTGCAGCTCATTTGCTTGTTGCGCGGGGTTTGCATGAGTATGGGTGGAACGAAAGAAGACGATAATCCAGTCTGTGTTCGAATTTACAACCATGAAGCTAAAATAATTTGTATGCCCCTTAAGTAAACCAGCAGCTTGTAACAGTCGTAAGTCGCAGCTAGTTTGAGCCATTTCGTTTTTAATCGACTTTAAAAAGGACAAGGTTCTCAATTCGTCGGTATGTTTTTTTTTATGTTTGTTATCTCAGAACTCTGCTCCTGGTGAACGAATTCCGATGATTCTTTTTTTGTCCGATGATTCTTTGTTCGTGCTTGTCATGTGGTCCCATTTTTTATATTCAAGATCCGACCGGTAGTTTTTGAGTTATTCTTAATAATGCATAATATGACAACGTTGAATTTTACTTTCTTGGCTTACGTAGGTAAAATAATTTTACGCAACTAAACATAAGAATCAATTCTTAATCATATTTATTTTTGGAGTCGGTGTAAGCTGTGTTTGGTAGCGATCGGATCAACATATTTAGTGGTACCCAGGCGAAGCCGGGGCGGATCACTAGTATAGTATAAAGTTTATTTGTAAAAGGTTTTCTTAAGGCATTCTCGAATATTGGTATATCCTTAGCAGACGCTGACACCGACTCCAAAAATAAATAAAATTTAGAATTGATTCTTATGTTTCATTGCGTAAAATGCGTAAAATTATTTTATACTTTTAAGTGCATTTGTTGTTTTTGAATATAGTTTTTTGAAGTCGGTTTTGTTTTTGTTTAAAAGGTTTAATTTATCTTTACAACAGGAATACGGCACAGAAAAAATTCAATATGCACAACTTACTTTTAAAATTCTCTAGCTTTTGTTATCATATGTAGCAATTTCCTACATTCAAAATCAGTCGCAAGATCTAGTAATAAGAACGCATCATCGTGTTCAATACTAACAAATGATGGTTTTAACCAATGGTGTCGGTTTTACCACATATTTTTGGTTCTAATAATTATTTATTAAAGTTAAATATTAAAACAAGTGTAACATGCGCAGAAATATAATTTAAAACAAGTTATGTAAATCAATATAAAAGAAAAATTATAATATACCAATATTAAGAATGTATTCTCGTGAATCAACATCCTTAATCCATTATATTGATGAAGTATATTTTTATCGCCAAGCTATCCATCAAATTAAAAATAGAGTTTTCTATGTGTTCCACCTAATTGAAAGTTAAAAATTGGAGTTTAATAAGAATCCAACGTGGAAAGGAGTATAAGTTTTCAACCTTCTGCCGGAATTAGAAACGCAAATATACATCTAACATGTGCTGTGATGTGAAGGTACATATCTACTTCCGGTCGACCCTGCTCGTTCAATATATATATATATATAGTGTCATACAGTAAAGTGTATAAGATAATAGTATAGTTATCTGTCTACAAGTGTTAAATATGTAAAGAAACTAGCTATGCCCGCGTGGAATAGTTACTATGGGCAGCATTTTTGATATTTTAGGCTAATGATTTTGCTAATAAAATTCATAATACATTAAAATAAGCTATTCGGCAAGTTTCTTACTTGAGTTCATTTCAGTTTCACATTTTTTAATGACTCCGTAAACTCTACCTTATGATATATCACTATCTACCTTAATTCTTCTCTGTATTTATCTAATATTTTGTCTCTTGTCGCAAATTTATGAAACATTTACATAAACATTACATAATTCCATACAAACTTTTAACCCTTTTTTATTTACCCCCTTAGGGTATTTTTTTAACAAACTTTGAATGTCATATATTGCGTTTCAAGAATTGTCACATTGACCTGTTGCATAAACATTTCTAATTATGTTTAATCTTTTATAAACGTAAAGTACACTTCTCTTTCAAAATGCCATAGAATACTATATAACAAATTACCATGGTGTGCCAAATTACTGAAGAATTATTTTATACACACTCTAATACTACATACCGGCTCTTAGAAGCGGACACACTTTTATTGTGAGGCGTAAAATAATTTTGTAATGACGGGTTGCAGAACAGCGATGTGGCAAAATATTACTCGCATGGAAATACTTTTGACGCATTTTGATGCCAATCAAACTTTGACACAATAGTGTTATTGTTAAAGCTTACGAAAATCGACACGGTTATTTTTTCACCGCTAATGAGCGTTGTAGTAGACTTTAGAGTCCCAAACTAATGTTCTTTAAAGCAATACCTCTATTTAACTTTGAAAGAAATGTATTAACATAATAATATAGTAAACATAAAAAGCGGCGGAGCTCCGCATTGGCGACATCCGTTGGATCGGTTCGACCTGGGAAACAATTCGACGACCTGCTTTTGAGATTAGTGAAATGCCTGAGGTCTAATGGCAGTCCCTTTTCTCCTTTTCCTCTCCGTGCAAAGGCTGGCAACAAATTTACAGCCCTGATTATTGTGTTAGTCAATGGGTAGTAGTGGTCACTTAACATATCTTGATCCGCATTCTTGTTTCTATCCTATTTCATTAATAAAATACATGAAGTATATTCTTTTAAAGTTATCTAGGACAAAATCAAACAATAGTTTCATGTTATTATAAAAATGGTATAATCGTGTCAAACACTCGCAGCCCGTGGGACCATCAAATGGGGGAATTGGAGTAGGACATCGCCTACGTCTCTCTGACACACCTACAGGACTAATGGCAAGCCTAGTGACGCACCGCCCATAGTGTCGTATTCTTTCAGGAATCTTACTATAATGTTACTATCACTTATTATAAATGTGAAAGTTAGGATGAATGTTTGTTACTCTTTCACGGCTGAACGGATCTGGATGAAATTTGGCACAGAGATAGAAAAAATATAAGTATATTGAAGAATAATTTTATAAACCCCTGCCTTAAAGTAGACGCCCTTTACTGGATTTTCCTAACGTATTTCGTTCCTTCTGCAGTAAGAAAGAATTTAGTTCTCAGGTTCTTCCACTATACGGCGCTTTCAGCGAGCATCTTATGTATACTGATAAATTAAATTAAAGTGTCTGTTTGTAATGTCAAAATAAAGAAGTAGCGCCAATGATAGACAAATTAGGAACCGAAAGGTTAGGATTGCATGGGTATGTTATGAGCAGAAAACAATGGGACAACAAGTACAGCTTTAGTCTTGAGTATGGAGGGGAATGTCGGTAGGCGCAGGCCTAAGAAGAGATGGACGGATTCAGGGAAAGGTAAGATGATTAGGAAGGGAGGGACGATTGAAATTACGGATCGACTTGTGAGACGAAAACCGGTTGTACCGACCGCATATAAAGTGGAAACAAGGCAGGTATAAGGACAAAAACCAATTTTAATATTGATGTTTGTGTGTCTGTTCTGGCTAATCTCTCTCTGGATATTGATTGAACTTTTACTGCCAAATATCTGATGTTATAAGAAAAAAACTAAAACTAATTTAATTTGCGTAAAAGGACCAAGTTTTAACAGAATTTGTGAATAAAATCATGCGTCGCCGTAGATGATATTTTACATGGTTGTAGCAACTAAATAAAAATATAGTTTTTAATAATTTTGCGCGACACACGAAAAACACATTTTTATTGGATTCAACGCGGTCGAAGTCGCGGGAACAGCTAATTATCATTATATATAAACTGGTTATCTATAAATGCCATACCGCACGTGTTGCTCCCTTGTGCCCCGATGATTTAAAGCACTGCAGGCAGCCAATGGTTGAAACGAGCATAAGGAATAAACATTTTACAGAATAATTGGGAGAAAAAGGTATTGACAGAAAATTTAATGCCATTATTCTATTACGTATACTCAGTATTCAGAGCTCATTTATGTTGTGCTGACTCCCCATAAAATGAAGAGCAGGTGAGATGAGGAAACAAATGCATTATCTCACACAGATCTTATGTTCAATAAGTTGTAATTGATAATGTAAATTAAATAGTATCAAAAAGTTTTAATCTTTCTAGTTCTTCTTAGTTCTACAGTATTGTTCAATACAGTGTGAATGTATGCGCGGGAGAAATTATACTTCTTTGGCGTCATTAAATAATTATTAAATTTTTAATAAAATTATTATTATTAATTATATTAAATAATAATATTTTAATTTATAGCAGCTTATGTAGCTTTAACCTATTACTATTGTGTTACAGTGATGCTCGCGGATCTTCAAATTTTACTCTCATCATTTTTTCATAACGCGCCTAAAGAAGTATAACTTCAGAAATATTTACATTTTTGCCATGAGATTCTGT
>JWHW01025223.1:103180-113667 GCA_000931545.1 Papilio glaucus | reverse complement strand
TACACTTTCAAAAAACCTTGATACCTTGATTAAAAATTATAATTCAATAAAACTTAATAAGATCGTACGAAATGATAAATTAGTTGTTATTTACTATTTGATATAATTTTACATAAAAGAATTAAAGTTTTGGTAAAAAAACGACACACTAGCGTTAGGTTTCAAAGAATTAGGCCTTAGGCCGTTTCGTGCGTATTACGTCGAACATAGACCATACGCACAAGTGGTAAATCATAGCCTTTTGGATTAACGAATACCCCGAAATTTAAGAAAAATAGGGGTTTCGGTACCATTTCCTTCAAGAGGAGCGTTATCCTTCCCCTCCCGTACAAAGGGTACAACTTAAATCTTAATGGGCAATAATGTCATGTACATTTTCAATTTACCTAATTTTCCCACTCGATTAATTTATATGGAATAATCCAACACTGTAGAAAGAGAAAACGAAGAAAAGATAAATTAGATTTAATTTTTTTTAGATTTCAATGAAACTTTCGTTGCGTGGAAAGTGATCGCTCCCTTAGAATGATGATGTATGATTCCTGCACCATTTCACAACACGGGAAGGCATTTTAGAATTGATATTTTGAAAACTCCGCTCCGAATTGATAATTTGAAATGTCCACACCTATAAGCTATCATGAAATAACTAAAATCTCGTCCAGTATAGTTTATAAGCCCCGCCCACTACAATACACTTTTCGGTATAGTATTTTTGAGCGGTAAGAATGCTTCCATATTTTATTTGCTTTTAATGTTCAAATATTACAACACAAAAATTTCATATTAATACGAACTTCATATAAACTTTTTACTTAGTGGTACAGCTACTCTGTACTATTTTATATTGTGCATCTACGTCAATCTATTTAGTTTGTGGTGTAGTCTATGATTTGTATGATGAACTTCAAAGTTCAAGAAATCAAAAAGGAATTGAAAACTTCTATTTTAGCTAAAATTTATTTTAGCGGTTATTCGGCGGTAGTGTTAAATAGTATCGTTCTACTTCGTCAAAATGTATTTGCTATTTTGTCTTTATATGTGAGACTGCATCATTAGCTTAAGTTAAATAAAAATATACAGCAATAATTCATGCACATGGTGATATAATGCCGGTGAATCCATATCTAACAGATCCATGGCGAAACGAATAAATGTGGCCGGCTGAATTCGGCAAACTCACAAGAATTGGTATAAAACAGCATTTCGCTTTAGGAAAATGGTTTGGAGGACTATACCTTGTACAATCAGACATAATCTGACCATTAACTATTTAAACTATATTCTTACTAGATAATTAACATGTATACATTGTTTTCAGAAACATATTTATGCAGGGTCTATCGATGCGGAACCAGACATTATGTCGACAGCTAATTTAGCCGGTAAATTATTTTTCGTATTTGACTTTTTTTTTGTTATGGTCTATTTACCATTTATTATGTTTGTGTATGTTCATTCGTTTTAAAATTTACATGTTCCATTATAAATACACTTGCCATTTTTGCTGTAAGTTTTAAAGTTAGTGGTAACGTCTACTTACTACTACTAGTTTCCTAGACAATACATTCTGAGAGTAATGACCAACTTGTTGTAGGCAATTATTAGCAATAAAAGAAAGGTAGTTTACAACCTTATAAATTTGGCACAACAAAAATTAACTTTTTGTAAAGTGATAAAAAACAATAATATTAATTTTAAACATCAGAACATGATTTCCCCATAATTGAGAATACTGTTAGTCTATGTCTATGTACTGTAGTCAGTGTATCAATGTATAGGGTTTTAAAGGTTTGATTTTATTTTAGGCATGATTCATAGGCTTAAGTTAGTAAATTCCAGTGTAAATCGAAAACTATTTAATATCACCTAATTGTAATGTCAAAAGAGTAATATAAAACATTGATTCCTGATACTTAAATTTCGAGATGCCATTGTAACTTCAAAATTAAAAAGTAGGAAAAGTAGAAATATATTATTGAAGCAAAATTGTTTATTTTTTTACTGCTTATGCATGTACGATATGTATGTCATGTGCTTTTAGTGTGGAAATTTTATTTTGAAATTACATATATACACTTTACATTACATTTTATTATCCATATAGATTTATAAATATGCTAGCAACTCACCATACAACTACATGTGCCAAGATCTTTTTTATAATTTCAAACTATCGAAAAGACCTATCATGGCTATTTTTCGGATGTACTGCAATATACACCAACAGGACCTTAATATATTACAGGCTACCTAAAATCTGCACTACTTGTCTCAATTTGTGACTAATTATGAAATGCTTATGTTGCTAAAAAAATTCAAAAAATTGGACATATCAAAATACCTCAATGTTTACTACTTACAAAAATATTAATAATTGAATAGATGAATAATTTGTATTTTTTGTTTTATTGACAAATTCCCGATATTTAGTACACAGAATGTACACTTACTTGTTCAATCTAACAGATATGTTATTTATATGTAATTTCCAGTTTATGTCTTCATCTATAGTTATTCCCTAAAATTTGGTATGGGTTACTGCTTTGATTTTGTGTATATTTAGCTTAAAATTATATTTACTGTTCTTGCACATATTGAATTGTATGTATACAGATTTACTCAAATTTATTTTTAAATTATGGATCTCCAGCCATTATATTAAGTTTACTATTGTATTGTTTATATTAGTCTCATGGTCATTGACTGTGTAATCTTTTTTATTCGACGTCACAATAATTGAAATATCATCGGCAAATAGTACGTTTATGATTAGTAATAGTAATGATATCATTTATTATATAAAATAGGAATAAGATAGGGCCACACACTTCCCTGTGGGACGCTATATTTATTATATCTATAGATGCGTGCTGTACAACGTTCCTATATTTGTCTATTTTCGTAATAATAACTCGTTGTCTATTATTTAGGTATGAGGATATTCACTGTAGAGTACGTCCCCTAATTCCAGATTTTTGTAGCAAATAATCATGTGAAACTAGATTAAACGCTTTAGACAGGTCAAAAAATAGATCCGTAGTCAGATAGTGGCTATTAATATTTGTTACTATTGGTTTTTTTATAAGAAAAAAAATGGCCAGAATCGTCGATTTTTCTTTTTGAAAGCCATATTGTTCATTACTTATAATGTTATATTTGTTAAAGAAATCTATAAGTCGTTTATGCATGCATTTTTCGTATATTT
Organism: Papilio glaucus; assembly: GCA_000931545.1. Classification (NCBI taxonomy): domain Eukaryota; kingdom Metazoa; phylum Arthropoda; class Insecta; order Lepidoptera; family Papilionidae; genus Papilio; species Papilio glaucus. Next base: position 110,459 of record JWHW01025223.1, on the reverse strand, counting down.
TGGACAAAATGGGTATCCGAGTTATTGGTCGATAATTATTAATGTCATGCATTTGTCCGTTTTTTTAAATATAGGTTTAATAATCGATAGTTTTAATGCATCTGGAAAAGTTCCGCAGGAAAATGATAAGTTAATTAAATATGCCAAAATTTCAGTTAATTCGTCCACGCATTTCTTTATGATATTAGTGTTTATTTCATCGTAGCCTTCGGAACTAGTATTTTTTTAACAACATTATCTCTCATCTAGCTTCGCTTTCAGTCATAGGCTTCAGAAACATCGAATTGAGATTGTAATTCTTACCAAAAAATGTTTCCTTTGTCGGTTGCGATATCTCATGTACCGAGTCAATGTAATGATTATTAAAAGCAGAGGCTATTTCTAGAGGATTCGTCGTAATTGTGTTGTTTATCATGATTCCTTCTATATTATTCCTGGGATTTGCATTATGTATTTCATTTTTAATAACAGCCAAGGTGGCTTGACTCTTGTTATCGTTTTCAGATATAAACTTCATGTTAGTATAAACTGTAAAAATGTATTTACAAGTCAAAAAATACCTGTAAATACATTTTTTAAGATACCGGAGTAGACTTTATATTTTGCTTTGCTAATTTTATCTTTATTTTTATAATATTGATATAAGTATACGTAGTTTTGGAAAGCAGAGATGATAAAACAGGCACAATAGTTCATGGAACCTACTAAATGATACGTTAGCATCATTTTGAGCGTATGCTTCTGATCAGGATAACTTTTGTAGGCATTCTCTAAACTTCCTAATATTATCTAGATTGTAATCCCTTTTATAAACATAATAATAAGTCATATTTTTTGAGGGACACGCTTTAATGGAATGCTTGATAATTGTGCTGTGTCATGATCAGATAGATGGAGTGGTAGAACTGCAACAATTGCGTCTGGAATATTACTTAACATATGATCAATACAAGAAGACTTACGTGTAGGTACCAATGTACCTACACGTAAGTCTTCTTGTATTGATCATATGTTAAATTAACAATAAACATCAATATGTTAAATTATAATTGTGGTGTAAGTCTTTTAACTCATTTGTATTATTGCCCTCTTTTAGCGTATTTATGTTGAAGTCACCTGCTATAACTATTTGTTTTCGACTTATATTTAATGGAAAAATCATGTAGAAGTTTGTTCAATTTCTTTCAAAATTGTTTTGGATCAGATTGGCGTGTTCTATAAAGGCAAACAGTTATTAATTTCATATTTATAATTTTTACAGCGCAAACTTCAAACGAATTCTGCGTAGCATATTTTTTTATAAAATATATTTCCTTAAAATCTAACCCTTTTTGACTTGAATGCAAGTTCCACCTCTTTGTTTTTCTCTAGAGAAATTCGTGAACATGTTATAAACGTATATTCTTATGTAACACTAATAGCCATTTTATTTATAAAAGTTTCGGAAAGATATATTATATCGGGTTCATTGTCTGTTTCTCGTAATTCTTGCGTTGTCATTTCAATTAGGTCTTGCTTTGACAATACACTAGCAATGTTTTGGTGTAATACTCTAAAATTATATTCTGTTAAATATGCTTCTTTGTCCCCGAAAATTTATTTTTATTTTTTATTACGGGAAAATAGTAAGGTTCCTTAATAGCAATTGTATCAGGTTTTGTGAGATTTTCGATTTGTTTTTTAAAGTAATAAAGAATCGTTCGTTTTTTTAGTTGTTCATTGTTATTATTTAATTTTTTACTATGTTTATTGTTAGCAATACGTTTCTTTATTTCTCTAATGTTATAAGGTAATTATGAGAGAGAGTTGTTTTCGAAAGTATTCTGGAATGTTAACGTAAAAACCTTTTTTACAAAAATCACGTCTTGCTGTGTTACAAGGTACATGTAAATGAAGTTTAGATACATTGTTAAAATGTTTATTTTTAAGTATATATATATCTATTGATAAACATGGAGTAATATATCTAAATTTATTTTGTGGTATCTTCATTATTTGACCAAAAATATGGTTTTTGACGGTGCCATTGCCACATGGGATGATATTCTGACAGTATATAGAGCTGGCTGTCAACTCGGACACACCAGAATGAACAAAAATGAACAGATCATCATGTGATTGCATCAAAAAAAATCTCAGTGTAGCTGCTCAAGTTCTCAGTTCACAAACCAGTGCCATGCAGAAATACACCTCATTATACAGTATGAATTTTATCCTTTAAATATGAAAAATATGAAAGTCAGTAGAGGTATAGGGATTTTTGATATACTTTCACACAAAAACTATAGAATCCTTTGATTATACTATAGTAATATAACTCACACATCAGACTAACACATAGGGTACAATTATCTATATACTAGATAGGGTACATTTGTGTATATACTATAAGGCGCAGGTGATGCAATAACAGTTTAAAACTATTTGGTTTTGGTTTTCAGGGACAACTGAATGGTGAAAATGTTAGTAAAACCATGAAGACAACAGGTGAAGCTGTGAATTTATGGACTAATTATTTGACAGCGTAAATGGCTTGAAGCGGGGCACAACAAAAGAGAAATTAAGAGGGCCAGTCAATCCAAATTCCGAACATTTTGGTTTTTGGCATGAAGCTATAGACATTAAAAACCTTAGACTTATAGACTCTGCCAGTAAAAGACCACTAATTAACAAAAAAGAATATTATATAAGGGTTCCTTCTCATGATGGGTGGGTTACAACACTAAAAAGTTTTGTAAGGATAGCCAAATGCTGTTAGCAAAATATGGTTTAAAATATTTTTATTCTCGCTTTATAAACCAGGACCCTTTAGATTTTTTTTGGCAGAATAAAGGCTATAAATTATAGAAATGTAAATCCTGGCTCCTGTACATTCATAAATTCATTTAAATGTCTATTGATGATTCCAATGTGATGGGTCATCATAGAATATACTCCAACTGCGAAGAAGATGACAGTGAACCCATAGTAGATTTTTTTAATTTATTAAACGATGATATTGGTACTGATGACAACTTAATTGCCTGGTCTGATTTCCTTGCCATCAGATTAACAAGATCAGGAAAATAACACATTTTTCTCAGCAAGCCCCATTAATGAAAGAGTGCGTGTTCAATCCTCAGCTTCCTTACATAGATTGATATCTGTGCAATTAAAAAAAAATAATTGTAAGGAATGTCAAAACATACATAGGAAATAAAAGTAAAAATATTAACAAATGGATTGAGCATAGGGAGTATAAAAAGCTTAAAAACAGCAATGAGGCGTACCCCTCAGTGTTTCCTAATAGTATACAGAGATGTATCTAATTTGATACAGAATAATTTAAGTAATTATGCGCATAGCAAAAGCATCGGGAAATGCATTAAATACGATATTTAAACTAAAATTAATAAGAAATGTAATTTTAACTGGCTGGTTTGCAAAGTAGATCAAACGTGAATATGTCATACATTTAATATTACAAATTCAAATACACAACTGGTGCAACATAAAATACTAAAAGGGGACGTTGAGGAAAAACATGTGATTAACCAGACCTCAAATTATGGCTTATAGTAAATTTAAGTAATATAGGTTAAGGAGTAAAAATAAATAAATTTGTAAAAAACTTTGTTTTATTATACGAGATAAAATTGTAATTCTACAGGGATCTCGAAACTTATCGATTGTGGTGTGTCACTATTAACAATTATATCGATAGGTCGTACTCGTTACTAACATCTTTGCGACGCTACTGCTTTGCGCCAACGTTGGAACTAATCGAACTATCTGTCTCTGACTAGGTTAGTAGATGTCTGTGATTCTAATACACTTGTACTCTAAGCGACTCTGAGATATGTTACGTGTCTCTCACAAGTTATAATGTGTCACTGACTATTCTCCGCTGCCAAGCCGCTGCGGTTATTTTGTCATTCGCGTAATACAAATGTTAAATCTGTGTTACAATGGGGATACGCACTTCAGATGTCGCTACTATTGCACATCAATATCTGCCAAACTTGATACAAAATATTAACACCAAACACTTTATTCCATATTTTCTTATGATAACATCCCGTGTATTTATTAATTGCAAAAATATAGAAATTCATATATTTCTTAAATATTCTTTGCCACGAAAAATGCGGGGAAAAGGCACTTTTTTCTTAGTTTAGGTTCATTCCGCAGTAAATACATTTTCTGTTAATAATATAAAAAAATATCGTTGCAAAACAAAAACTAACAAGAATTCGGTTAAAAAAGTATGACAAATTAAGGGAACACTCAACAGTGACGGCATCTGCTTTGAGCTAACCCCATTCTGTGTAATTCTGCGATGTAAAAAAAAGTAAAATTCGTGTGGCTCTGTAAACCAACCGAACTGATTGTCAGATAGTCATGTCAATATCTGTAAGTGATAGAAAAAAAAGGATTAGGAAGAAAACACATGCTTTTAAAGCTTCGCCCAAAAAATTCAAGGCTGTATGGCTTAGTTCCCTTGCCTGCTATCTCGAGCGAATAAAAACAACTACAACTGTAAGTGACAGTCAGTGTCAGTGTAGTTTGTAGTATTCTACAAATATTTTGTCTGTTGTCTGTGGAAGCGTTTAGCCTTGTGGTAACTATAACAAATTCTTAATATTTAAGAAATTTTCGAAAACTTTAACATTCGTGTTTGTTAATTTATGACTTACGGAGGTTAACATAAAATGTGAGTGACAAATTGTGAGATGTCATTGTGTTGACTTTAATGGTGATGTGATGTGTTTACGGTTTGTTCTACAAATAATTTCGTCACGTCTCTTTCGTTTTCCTTCATATCGTAGTCTCGCATAAGCTAGGCAAGAGTTATTACTTTTTTTAAATACAGTCATAAAACAGCGAAAAATGTCGCTTATTAAAATATTATTTTTCTTTTTTCCTAGACTATAAATGTGTATTATTTTAGCCTGTCTTTAAATTTATGTAATATGACCCAATATTGTGGTTTATGAATAATAAATATATGTGTATAGAAAATTAGGGATGACTAATAAAAATCAAAATTCCTCAAATCTGTTTTAGGTCCCACAAAGCATATGTGGGGTCGGCATAACAGATTTTTGTCTTCCAAATTGTTCTTGGCTAATTTGAAAATCTTCGTGCATATTCACCATAAATTGCATACTGATAGCAATGTCCACATTTACATAATTATCAACAAAAAACTTTTGTTCTTTCTTCATTTAATTTTTTTTAATACTTTCACACAGTAAATAAGTCCGATTTAGGCATTTTATTATAAGAGCGTTTTGAGTAGTTTTTTTCCGTTCTTTTTTTATAAAGTATAACTCCTCTCTATGTAGCATAGGACTCTTCTAGCTCCTCCCAATGAGCTCTGTCTAGAGTAGCCTCCTCCAGTAAGGTGCAGCAGCAAGCCTCAGATCTTCCTCCCATTGTTAGGTGCTGGCACCCTTTATTCTGTCTGCCATCTCTAGGATATCAGCTTGTAACCATTTGGTTCCATTTCTCTGAGCCAAGGCACCTGCCCTGCCCAACTCCACATCTGCTGGTCAATTACTTTCAGAACATCTGTTCTTAATCTAATGTAATTGTTGTTTATTCTATCCTACTTTCGCAAACCAAGTATGCTACACTTCATACCCCCTCTGACATGTTCTAAGTTTATTTCTCAAGATTTATTATGAGAGATAAACATAGAATGTGTCAGTTTACCATGTTTCACACCTGCATGTCGGACAAGGTAATATGCGGATGTTAAAAGTTTTGGTATTTAATGCTATAATATCTTTATTCATTATTTCACTTTATTCACTTGCTACTCTCACAGTTATTTTATTGTCCATTTTTTGTAGGAATACTCTTCAACATAGTCAAGCGGTTCTCTATTGATCTGAATGCTGGTATTTCTAGATGTGTTAAACTTGGTCTTTTCTATATTCATTGTAAAACTTGCTTTCTTACTCTCTTCATTTAGAACTTTCAGCATTTTGTCCAACTTCTCAAGAGCTTCTTCTAGCAAAACTAGATTGTCTGCAAAACATAGATGGTTAAGCCATTTTGCATGAATTTTTACAACCCTCCCCAATTCAGTTGTTTGAATGTCCTTTCTAGCACAAGAGAATATAATTTTGGCAATAACTGATTGCCTTGTCTGATTGCTTATTCAATTGGGAATTTTAAAGTTTCCACACGAAATCTTGCAGTTCTATTTATTGTATATATTCATTCTGAAAGGATTATTCTTTCTGAAAGGATGAGTAAATGTGTGAAAGATTTTGAGTGCGTGAATCCAAACTCCTCTGGCTCCGGCTAAATGTGGGGTTACACAGACTGTTTGTTGTGGGAACTTATGCCCCAGACATGTCCAACCCTGCTAATATCCGGAAGGAGTTTTGGGAGAATGTAAGAGAAACGTTAGAGAATACTAGGACGAATGAAAGAATAATTCCATTAAAAATGGATGAGTTGGTGTAAAAAGAGCAGGGTATGAAAGTGTATTGGGAGCGTATGGTGATGAATGTGTCAATGAGAATGGTGAAAGTCTTCTCACTCTGTGCTTGGAAAAGAATCTTGTTGTGGCAAATACTTTATTTTGCCATAAGAAGATTCATATGTATACACGGGAAAGAGGGCAAGACAGAAGCATAATAGATTTTGTAGTTGTTAATGAAAGAATGAAAAGGGGTTTAGTAGATACGAGGGTTTATCGGGGTTCCAACGTTGGAACTGATCATTATCTCGTGTTATGCCGGATCAACGGTTTGTTCAAACGTTGGCGCCACCGAGCACCTGCATCTACTATCCCGGTAGAGAGTATAAAAGTAGAACTATTGCAAGATGATTGTGTGAAAGAAAATTATGTAAGTTGTTTGGAAGAAAAATTTTGCGACTTAAATTAAAGGAATTTGAAAGGAATGGATGTTGAGAGTGCTTTGGGTAAAATAAAGAATGGAATAGTGGAAGCTGCCAGCGAAGTATGGGGAATAAGCAAGAGGAAGGACGCAAGGAAAGCCAACACGGCGAGGTGGGATAGGGAAGTTCGAATGGAAGTGAATGCGAAGAAGAAAGCGTGGCTTGATTTACTGGCAGCAAAAGCTAGGCAATCAGACTGTACGAAAGAAGATATCGTAAGGCTTGAGTTACGATTCCGTTATTTGAGGAAGAGAGTGAAAGAGGTAGTAAATAGAAAGAAGCAAGAACGAAAAGAGAGAGATGAAAAAAGATTGTCTGACGACTTCCAGGCAAATATAAAAATGTTTTGAAAATTCGTCAAAAATGCCAGAGGAAGGTCAGT
>JWHW01025223.1:89612-102808 GCA_000931545.1 Papilio glaucus | reverse complement strand
GGACTTACAACTTATGCTGAATGTAGTGAATGATTCATTAGAAGATAAAGGCATAAAGGTGTATGTACATAAGACGAAATTAATGGTGTTTGAAAGATATCTATATACGTGTAATTACTGCGTTACCAAATATAGCTGTTACCTGTTATAATTTTCAGGGAGTGCCCTGCATGTCCGAAATACGAGCGTCTGCTATGAATATCTCAATGCACAGTGTGCCTAGCTGATATTTGCAAAATCTCCGAAACTGCCCTGCCTGCCCTGTTTTGAACTTTATATAAACTCTCAATCATCATCATTTTAAAGATCATAATATATAGTTAAATAAAAATGTAACCTTTTCTAATTCTACTGAACAGCTACTTTGTAGCATTTTTATCGAACAAATGTTTGACATGGTTCTTTAAATTGATATATTTTTTTATTTATAAACTGATTGAGATAAAACAAACACTAAATGTTAAGTGAAGCTTACCACATTTGCGAAAACCGCACTCTAATCAGTTACATTTTTATTACATGTATAGGTTATTATTCAGGGAGATATGGGGATGCCACACAACACAATTGGGGATGCTACAAAAACATCTTTGGGAAACAGAATATCGTGAAACTAGTGATAGAACGTTTGCAAACTGTCTTGCAAAATGTAAATCCGTAATGTTTGTCTAATCATGATGAAAAGTGCTCCTAAACAGACTTCCCGAAACTGCTAGTATGTGTATAAATGTAAAGTCGTACAATGACTTGAGTAAATACAGATTATAGACGTCATAGACTTTGCCTTAGATAAGTCTGGCCTTGCTCATGCACGTTTGCATTGGCCGACCATTTATCTTAACCGCTTTGCGTCTCATCAGAATTAATGAAACATTAATTGCAATTCAAATCTGATACTTTAGTATTTAATGTTTAAATGATTAACCTTAATGGGGTACTACCCTTGGCCGACATGTGCTTGTTTCGAGGATTTTATGGGTAACATTTATGTTTCATCGTTAGTAAAATAATTATGATTGCAATGAACGAAATTAAAATTCATAAGTAAGTTTTAAAACTTGTATGCTGTTTTTTACGAACCTTAGAATCCTCCTTAGAAAGAAAGTACGTATGCAAAAGGCCTTGTGTTGCCACTATTGCCTCAAGTTAAGCACTAGATGCAATGTTTATGAAAATTATTGCATATACAGGTTGTCCCAAAAATAGCACGTCTCTACGACACTGGAAGTAGGCTAGCGTTAGGTCTACTCCACGAAAAAAAAATGACTGAAGAAAAGTCTCGTGGATTTCGAGATATTTAATACATTTCAGATTTTTTGATAAATTACCCGATTCTTACATTTTGTGCAAACGGAATTGTTACAAATACCTACTTTTTTTTTATTCTGGACTCATTACTAATATTTGTTTTGAGTAAAGTAAACAAATCATTGGTCGGTCCTTGGTGTAAAGTATAAAAATATAGCAGTTCGGTCGTTAACCCAATCAAAAACAAAAAAAAATCTACGCTGCACTCCCAATTAAACACTAATAATTAAAAATTAGCCCAGTTTAAACTGATTTCGAAATGGTATACTAAGTATACAATAAATTAATAAATTGAGTTTTTATGTCACGTTTTGCTAACGGATCTCTGTGGTTTTAATTACCATGTAATACAAAAAGCTTAATTCGAACAGAGAGTTAAATTTTTATCATTGTAATTGTCTCAAACACAGTCATGTTTTTTGTCAAGTAGACCTAGCGCTAGCCTACCTCTAGTGTCGCTGTGGGGTGCTATTTTTGGGACAGTCTGTATATTTGCGAATAAAAATGTATAAAAATTGTATAGCGTACGAGTACACAAATCGCCTTAAATAGATTAAATAAATGTTAAATGGCACATATTTGTTAAATGAGGTTCGCCAATTAAATATAAAAAAGACGTTATTCCACCGCATTACCCTAATGAATAAACTGTTTTCGGGTTTCGTTGTAATTAGTTTACGTTACTTTACGACAAAGCTCCGACAGAATTATACACATACATACTATTTCGTACGCAAGGTGGCACTATCTCAAATACTCATTATTATATATTCATTCAATACATATTCATTATTATATGGGGGTGCAAAAGTGAAAGAGATACGTGATTAAATTTATTATAATAATATAATTAAAATAAAATGCGTTTTCAGATCAGTGAAATGTACATTAGTATGTGTTCCTGTATTACACACAGTGAAATGTCGACCAATCGGTGACGGGAGTCACGAAATTTGTTTCGATATTACTTAAGAGCAAATAAAGAAAATACAATAACATGTGACTCCATGTGGATTATCCGTATATAAAGTGATCTAGTTCCCTCTCGCTTAATAAATTATTTGTATGCAATTATCCTGTCGGATGCTGTCCAATGGATTCCGAATCTGTACAGAACTCTAATACCCAGATAAAAAATGAGAAGACGAAAAAAATGGAGACCGAAAGTACAGACTTGACTTCGGAACAAGTATGCAGACAAGTTAGAGAATTGGATGTCGATGACGGTGGTAATGGATCTGGTAGTTCGACGGATAGCGAAGATTTAGTTAACGCAATTAATTATAATACTATAACTTCCTTAGCTGCACTGAAAGATATTATCCAAGGCGAGAATGATACCCCCGAAACTGATAGCTTCTTTCAGCATTACTTTATGAACCACTGCAATAATCTTTCGAGTCGTAATACTAATTCGCCATTTCCGTTTGTGGAGAGACGTCGCCTATCACAATGCCGCGAAGAAGACGAAGACGACGAGAAAAAGAAAGAAACTGCAGACGTGCTGGGTAAAGCTTGGTTAGCTCAAAGGAGCACAGACATCACAGAACATATACAGACAAATAATAAGCAATCACAGGACGAAGATTTTTCAACAGATGAGCGTGAATCTTCTAAACGCACCGTGGTGGGTGCAAAACACAAATTTTTTGTGACTACCGCCGAAGCAGCTCCACCATCGGAGCGAGTTAAGAAAGCTATCCGTCAAGTTCATAACGCTCATACCGTACATTTTGGCACCAAAGGGGTCGAAGAGCAAAGACGAAGTGTTAGATCAATTTTTGCTGGGGAGAATCTCCACCGGGATAAAAATTATTTTGACAGTAGTTTGATAGAAATAAGATCTACAGTAGACGGTATCCCGACAAGCTCAGAAGATATTTGGGTTATGCGAAAGGAAGATATAAAGGTAAGCACATGGTCAGTCATCATTTAATTAATATAAAAACACCATAATGAGTAATTTTCTATGTGGTATTTCTAGTCTTTGAAATAGGAATGGTTAAAATAAAGATCTCTTCAGTTTAAAAAGAAAGATAAAAATGGATTTGACCGTTGAAATTTCCATTAATATCGAGCTTACGAGTAGAACTATCAATAGTCTAGCTGGTCTTCTATATAAAGTAGATAGGAACATTTTTTAATAATAATTACTATTAAAGTAGAGATGTAGACATTAAAGTGATAAGCGGATTTTTTATTTTCCAGAAAGAAGTTGCCAAGCCTAAGTCTAAAGTTGTCGATCCGCTTAAACAATCTGTGGATGATAAACTAGACAAAAAAGAAGCAAAGCGGAACCGATCTGGCACTTGGGGGTCGCAGGCCTCGTACAAGGAAAATGATGCCGCGAAGAAAACAAGTCTTAAGAAAGACAAAGAGAGAAGAAGTAGCGATGAGAGACGACAAAAACGAGGTAAATATTTTTTGCGCTTAATATTATTATGAACTTTGGTTGGTTCCAACTTAATGTATTGATTTGAACTAAATTCTTACTTCCACAAGACTGAGGATCAAGAGTGTCAGTGTATTTTTTTAATAGTGATGCTAATAATTACAGAATTATATGAAACTCAGACTCAATCAACAAATTAGCTATGTTAAGCTAAGCTAGGAGGAGCTATTATGGATCTGTTCATTCACAAAGTAGATTTTGAGGCGATATTGCCTCGTAAAACCGATTTGTGGAATGATATATATTTCCAAACAATGCAACTAAGGGTCCTTCAAGTAATATTTGGCAACGCATGTAGAGTTCGTCTGCAATTGTGGATGTTAATGAGGGGCGGTAATCACTTAACATTCACCTCCACCACCGCTGCTCGTTTGCCCCTTAACCTATAAAAAATTCTCACTTTTTCTAGGGTTGAAGTGTTGAGGATTGAGGTGTCCCCTTAAGGCAGATATATTATTCGGTTTCCTTGTTTCATTGCGGATGTTAGTTCACAAATGTAAAAGAAATTTACCGAGCACCGAACTAAAGTTTTTAAATTTTATAACTCCGAGTACCAAGATTCTAGATCCTTATTTATTTAGGTGAGGGTGAAATCGAACCTATGACGAATTTTCAGCGAATGCATCATGTCTGGATCTCCGATTAAAATTAGATTTTAAAAACAAATAGAGTAGATTTGCATCGCCGTAAAGGTTGGGTAGAATGAGCCCACTTACATATATTTGTGTTGCCGTAGTTATCTGGCGGCCCGCCAACACTTTGCCACATAGAGTGGCTGATAAAAGAATGTTACGTAAAACATGTTATAAATTGTATTGCTACGCTGCATATTAAATAATAATAATATTACGATTATTACTTTACCAAAGACCATTAAGGTGGCGTTAGGGTCAAAACCTGTCATGGTAGTTCCTATGACCGCTACTGAATTATTTCCTTGACTTTAATTGATTAGGCCATGTCAATTAACCCAAATTATACCTCCCTACCCCATTTATCGCCACTATAAGATGTATGTAGGTATGTACCTATTTCGATACTGTGACAATAAAACGAAGTTTAACTTCATAAAGTAATTGGTAGACAGAACTAGATACACAGATAGAACAGGGCAGTGTTTTAAGTAAACTAGATGAGACGACAAACTTCGTTTCGGCTTAGAATTAATTTATGTTGTCTTACCTTATCAGCTGTAATAATTGCTGTGTTATACCCGGCTCGAGCCCATTATTGAAAGCACATTGACCACAGTGGCAGCAAGACGCGCGGCGCGGCGGTGTGAGACCCGGGATTGATTTTGTTTTCGCGAGCATATGTTTCATTTTTCAACTCTTAAGATAATTATTTATACTATATGGTGTAAACACTATCAACTTACGTATTTACGTTAATAAGGATTAATATTGTATCAGTGTAAATGGTTTTTCAATTACCGCATCGGACGGTAGCATTTTTTTTTGATGTTATAATGGGTATAGTAAGCTATCCTTAAAAGATATATGCCATCGCGGGCTTCTTTAAAGAAAGAATTTTGAAAATTTACCATGCCATAGCTCATTATTTTGATCATAAGGTTTAGTTAGCGCTGGCTATGTAAGTTCACAAAAATATGTTTTTTACGCATATATTTAAAATTATTTGCTTTACTGTACTATAATATGCATGTTTAGTACATATTAACCTTCCTCTTGAATAACTCTGTGTTTTGATGAAAACCGTATCAAAACTATGCTAAAATAATGCTTTAATATTTATTTCAATATCACTAGAATTTCTTATATATTTTTGACCCGCCCCGGCTTCGCCTGGGTACCACTAAATATGTTGATCAGATCGCTACCAAACACAGCTGACACCGACTCCAAAAATAAATATGATTAAGAATTGATTCTTATGTTTAATTGCGTAATATTATTTTATGCTTTTAAGTGCATTTGTTGTTTTTGAATATAGTTTTTTTTTGGAGTCGGTTTTGTTTTTGTTTAAAAGTTTTTTCAATTATAGTACGTTTTTATCGCGCGTTACGTCTACTATATTCAATAAGCGAATCTTGAAATAATATTCAGCTGCGCAAAGGTCTCTGTGAGGTCATGGTACTTACCCGGTCGAGGCGACTCATTCAAATGGGCTCTTGTTTTAAATGCGTTTAGAAAAAATTAATAATAGCTGATTCAAAAAAAAAAATCGGTAAGCTAGTCATCAGAGTTTATGTTTTGTTTATCCATCATGTTATAAGTTGCGTTATTAAAACAGCGTACATCCGCTGTAAACATAAAATTATTAAAAACATTATAAGCGATAAAGTAACCTTGTTCAAAGTCACTTGTATTATTAATCATTCAAGTGTTTTTATCACCTTCCTATTATTAACTAAGCTTGCAGTTAATAGTACATAAATTGTTTACATAGATACTGTGATGTAGTGTATAAAACTAGAATATGGCGGAAAACCTTTTTATAAGAGAGGCTTACTTGATCCGTGACTATCACCACCCATTTACACGTTGTGAGCTTTTACGCACTTCTGATTGTTCTTAAGGTCCTAGTCTTAAAAGTAGAGCTACAATCGCAAATCTAAGTCCACCCCTGGATACTTCATCCAGGACATTTTCCTCTGACCCACAACTCTAGCGGTTAAGTACAGGGCCGGAATACGTAATTTTTCGTTTTCTTTTGGCGCTCAGCAACACTAGCGCTACTATTCAATCCGCACAAATTAAAAAACAGTGAACTACAAAATCTAGCAGTATTTGTGACATTCCTGTAACAAACCAGTGCGTAAGAAGTGGTCGTAAAAGGTTTTTTTTAATTCGTTGCGACAGTTTTTAGTGAGTTAAGTGACTATTCAATATAAACTAGCTTACTCTTTTAATGTTCTGTTTAGATGTTGCGGTGTTCGGAGTGATCTTATAAACGTAATTTATTTCAATGCCTTCTAAAAAACTCACGCATGAAACAAATTATATAATAATTAACTAATAAATAGTTATTTTATTTACCGTTAGATTATAACATGCAAATGTTCCTTAATGTCGATAAACTTATCACTGATCGTTGTGATGACGAATGCCGACGGAATCTGTTGTGGTGTTGAGCGTAACAAAATGCATAATGCATGCCGTTTCGATTAAGCGAAAATAGCGGTATCGAGTTGTTTTCGTAAAGGCCCATTTGTTTTTTCGCAAACGTCCAACAAGCCTCAAGCTTGTGTCTGGATCGGATGAGCTGATCTCCATACAAAATCTCAAGTCTCTCTCTCCATCTCATTTCCGAAGAATTAAGCTGCCGCAATTCTACTTTTTATTTATTTACCACCATGTCTGTATAAACCCATAAGTTTCTTAATATTAAAATCAAATGCACTAGAATACTTATCTAGCTATAAATATAAAAGAAGATACTGATATATCAACAGCCCAAACTACTGGGCCTACAGATATGAAATTTTGTACAGAAATTTATGTTATAACGTAGGTGAGCACTGCAGGCCTAATGTAGGAAAAGACAGATTTGTAATTTAATATAAGTTGACCTCAGATCGATATAAAGAATCATATTCAATAGGGTCCAGGTTAGGCTGGACAATTGTCGCTTAAATTAAATTCCACGGGGGGGGTAAAACTATGGGGCACAGTTCATTTAAGATATAGAGAAAGAGTAAGGGCCTACACGGCTAAATGTGCAAATTAACATAACATGAGTCATTACGTTTCAGCTGCGTGGCTGTATCATGTTCAAAATTTTTTATGTCGTGCACTAATTTGACGAAACTGACGAACATAGTAATTTCTTCATTCGTCTGTAAAAACAATCGTGCATTCAGGGTGGTGAAAAGTGAGTAGGCGTGTCGTATTCTTGGCAAGTCTTATGTTATTGTGCACGCGTAGATCATGTAAATATTAAAAAAGTCAGTCACCAGGGCTTTATTTTTTAAGTACAAAGTAAAGCGGATATTACGAAATGGATAGAAATACAAGTGACCGAGATATGCTTGCAAGCGTATCGTGTACACGCAGTTATAATTACGCACCGCAATGTCATTGATTTACTGCGACTATAAAGCGTAGCCTACACTTGTAATGAATGGTTGCGCCGTGCACCTAGATTCTCTCTTCTAAACTCTGTTCAGCAAACTGCTTCCACTGGTGGACGTAGGCCTCCCCTATTGATGACCTCAAAGATTGGTCCCTTTACGCCCTCATCCGGTGGATTCCCGTCACTAATAAAATCAAGACGGGTAAAACCTAGACTAAATGTCCAAATTTGATTTAATATTTCCCTTAAAAAATCCTAATAATTTCCACCGCAAGATTCCATAATGTGACGAAAATAATTAAATATAGTTAAAGATTGAACACCGGTCGACTCGAAATTAATAAACAAAACAAAACTGACTTTAAAAAAAAAATATTTAAAAACAACCAATGCACTAAAAAGCATTATAATTGTATGCGATTAAACGTAAGAATTAATTTTTATTTATATTTACTTTTGGAGTCGGTGTCAGCCAAGGGAGCGGATTATGGATATATTGCCAGCGTTGGGGATTACGGCCTCTCGAAGAGGAGGCCTGTGTCCTCGCAGTGGGGAAACGTACTACAAAGGCTGATATTATTATTTTATTTTATTATAAACTGGTTACCTGGGTTGCCAAATTCTTTGTTAAAAATTACAGGCAGTCAAAACAAATCATACGAACTGCCGATAGAAGAGAAGACTGGTGTGAAGGCGCGACAATTGTTCAAAAATAAATATATTATCAACAAAAATAAGCCCGTATCTTAGCAATAAAATTCAAAAACCCAATAAATGAAAAAAAGTTCGTTGAAACTGTTCCAAATT
The DNA here is from genome assembly GCA_000931545.1 of Papilio glaucus. Lineage (NCBI taxonomy): Eukaryota > Metazoa > Arthropoda > Insecta > Lepidoptera > Papilionidae > Papilio > Papilio glaucus. Next base: position 94,206 of record JWHW01025223.1, on the reverse strand, counting down.
CAAAAGGCATGTTACTGACGCAGGTTGTATGTTGTTCATGCGAACCTATAAGATTTTCCCCTACCAATTACCGTCTAAAGCTGCTAAAGAAGTTTTCACTTAAAAAAACTGTCCATGGTTCTAAAGCGTTTGTTGCGTTCCTGATCAGGTTGGGTTTATGGTTGCCGTCTGCAATAACCACTATTCAAGTTACTTGTAATAATAATATACTTGTAATAAAATATACAAAGGTTAATCTTTATTATTTCAGATCAGCGTCTGGACGCATCTATTACCCGCAGCTCACAGTCAGTTGGCGAGCGCAAGCGACGAGGATCTGCGGACGATGGACAAGCTCACCAACTATATCAACAGACTATACACGGTACTTGTAAATTACTGCATTATTTACTTCGTTAATCTTTTACGTTTATCAGTCGTACTAACTTTTAACTCAATATAGTTGTGGCGGGCTAACATGATTAAATATTACTTTGTATAATTTCACAAAACCTTTGTTTTGATTTTTTTATTATAGTAAGTTTAATGTTACAGGTACGAGTGGGGTCAGCAGACGTCCAGCATTGTTTGATATTTTTAAATCACGCCCACGGGGAGAAGCAAAGCGACACATGTCTATAATGCAGCAATTTAAGTCAACTGTACAGGTATGTTTACTTTGGTTTTTAAATTTATAGTCATTTTATATCATTGTATCCTCTTTGTCCGTTTGTCTGTTGATTTTAGAATATAATATAAATAAATAACAAATAGCGCTTAATCCAACGTTAAAGCAAATCTTTGAATTAGCGGTGTTACAATTTATTTTTCTTTGTATTCAGAATATGACGAAATCAGGGGGCGGGACTAAAGACGGCCAAAAGATCGATGTCGGGGAACAAGGCTTGCCGCCTAGCTCCGCAGGCACATCGCCCAAACCACAACATGGCGCGGATTCTATGGTAAGACACGAAGACTGTCTTTATATTTTTAAAAAATCTGTGGATCTATCTTCGTCGTAAGACCGTGTTTTTTCGGTATATATATTTAGTATTCAGATGTCATAACATAGCGCCATCTAACGAAAATATGTAAGTTATTATCCTTAACAACGTTTTAACAATATGCAATGCAAATAGGTATCAAAAGATGGCGCACATGAATTAATAATTTTTTTTAGGAATTTGCATTTTTTACGCACAATTCAATTTAAAAATAAAACCTAAATACAAAATGGTATCCAAATCGTTAAAGCTGTTTCCGAGATAGCCAAAATATAATTATAAACAAGAATTGTTAGTAAAATTATTAAAACTTTCGTGAGACATTATTAACTTATTATAAAAAACGGCTTTACTCACGTTCGCGTCTTTTCCTCGGTATTTTGTACCGAAAAGTTTCGGACCAGTCGGAGGTCCTTCTTCAGGGTGAGTGGGAACGATTCGCGGTCGCGCCCCGCCTCGCACTGAGTAAAACCGTTTGTTATAATAAGTTAAAGAATTGTAAGCTTTGTGTAATAAGATATTTTCATTTTTCATTGTTATATTTTAATTAATAACTGCTCATCACTGATACGATCTCTGTCGGGCATGATGCCAGGCGAGACAGCGTGCTTTTTGGCCACGCCCACCAGTTAGAGTTCGCGACTAGTTCAAAGACAGCAGGGTTACGGCAACGTTAAAATCTTTTTGTTTCACCTTTTTGAAATTTTCTTTGTTAGTCTGGTGGAGCCCAGAAGAACGAGAAACTTGTCCTCGACGCCGGCGATCTAGGCACGGGACCTAGCTCCACTGGTCCATCGACGCCACCACAGCACGGCAGTGACGCTATGGTAAGATATATAAACGTATAGTCACTTCATTAAACGTAGTAGAAAAAATAGGGGTGAGAATATCGTCATACATAAATAAGCACTCACTAAACCAGAGGGTAGGCAGAGATCGCGGTTTACATTTGGCATTATATTTCACCTTTCCTCTCTTTTCCTTAGCCTGTCACTAAGCTGAGTTCTGCACTACCACTCGTCTTTGCAACATATCTTGTTACTCTGTCTTCATTCATTCTTTCATATATTACTTTTGGGCATACATATGCAATACAGCTTTCAAATGATGAAGTATTAGTAGAAACTCCTTTAGCCCCTTTGATGGTATATGGTAAGGGGAAAATCTCAACATGCGTCACCAATACGCGATATCAAAATGCTTATTTAAATTTGAAACAGTTTCGACGATTTTTTTAATTTTTTTCTTGTAAATACGTATGAATTTTATTGTTAAGATATAAGGGTTTATATTTGGTGAGTATTTATTTATTTTTAAACTTTTGTGGCGCTTTCCTGTTTAGGTTGTCACTTGTTGCCAGTATAAGAATACTTATTATTATTATAAAGAACACATCCTTACGTTTTTTTATAACAGTTCAATAGTTTCAAAGGTTTCCCATTACAAACTGTACGTTTCTCTCGGTTCTTGCTTACCGTACTCTTAAAAATACTAGCACAATATCAAATAAATTATACAAATAATCATGTCAAATAATCTATAGCCATTAAAAGTAATTCTGATAAAGGCCTCAATGTGATCCATTTTATTGAATTGTATGCAATACGCATTGAATTGCACTGAGGTTTGGTAGGAAACAAACAGAGTATTCATATTTTTTTCCTTTTGCAGTACTCTCATACGGTGCGTCCAGAAATGTTGTCTAGGCGACAAAGTCCAATTGCAAGAGTACTCGACATGTTTAGAGGCATGACATCAACGAATCCTCAGCCGGAACAGGTCCATCAGAAACGGCGAATGGTGAGTACTACAGTTTATGGTTATATAGGGAATTGGAGACCTATCTCAGCATCTGCAATAGGTGATAGCTTTTAAGAGCATTCTGTATTCGTTTTACCGACTTTATATTTTCGGAATCTACGGGAATGTATATGTACCTCTACAATTATACTATATGCATTGCATTTTAAAACTCGAAATTTAATAAAATTGAGTGTTACTCAAGTAAACTAAATAGTATGTTAATAATTAACAAAGGGAGCTATCTCTCCAACTCAATTCGCAAGAAAACATGTCTGCCTCCTGTGCTGCATGACTGCTTGTCTCGAAGTCCGAGAACGAGAATGCTATCACTAATGAAATATATATAAAAGAAATGGGCAGTATAATAAATAAATATCGTTTCGAAACCAATAAACAATTCTATAAAATATAAGAAAATACCACATTAAGAAAGAAAGATACAGTATTAATTTTTAATGGTTTTTTTACTATACATTTTCATGTATGATAAAGATGTCTTACCCAATTTTAGATTTGAGTTCAGCGGCATCGTTCTTATATCGTTCTATATTCGTTTTATGAAACTGATAAAAATGTTAATATATGTTTCTAAATCAAGGATACGTATATTTCTACTAAAGTTAACAGTATTTCTGTACTACCAAAATTAGTATAGTGGCTGTACTATCTGTACTATATGTACTGTATTATCATATAACTTATAATAAAGTTGAAACATGTTTCCGTTAGATGGCGCTCTTACAAATTGTCTTCTTTAAGTAATATCTGCGTAGATGGCAGTCTTCACCAATAACAGAATAAATAAAATAAATAAATATTCGCTCACGCCCGTAACCCTGAGGGGTATGCAGAGATCATGGATTTCCATTTGGCGCGATCCTGGCACACCTCTCTCGCTTCTTCTACACTCATACATCTACGCATACATGCTCGTCGGTTATGGGTGCTCCTTATATCGGCCCTTTTTAGTAAGCCACTAATCTGATCGATATAAGTTCTCCTAGGGCGTCCCCTACCAACACTACCACTCACTTTTGCTACATAAATTTGTTTAACAGAATAATGGTTTTCAAAAATACTATTTGTACGGGGATTTAAGAGTTGATGGTCTCTTACAACTAATGTTATAATTAATTTGCCCGTCAATTATTTACTGCCGTTAGTGTAATGTGATTAGAGATATGAATCACCAAATCTGGAATCAGTTTACCTTTTTTACTTTATCGTAAGAAATTAATTTAAAGTTTGATGATTAATCGTTTTTAATATTTCTTTTCTCTTCGTTCACTTCTTAGTTTAAATGAGCGTTTTATATAATGTTGTTAATTTCTACTGTTACGCGATAGTCAATATATATGTGGCTTGAAGACTGCTTGTTTGGAAGTGGTCATTTATAAGAAAAATAAATATATGTGGTCCCAGTTATAAATTCCCAATCAACGCCGCCGCAACACTTATATTGTCAAAAAATACTATTATATTATGCAAAACTGCCAAAATTGGTCTCGCTTTGTCTACTAATCTATTTTGTAAACAAAGTACCTACCATATAATATTTAACAGTGGTAAAGTCCGTAACAGCAATATCTGTCACACGAATGGGCCGGGTCGACCGATGAAATACCAGGAGCTCACAGAAGATAGGCATGAAGTAGACGTATTCCACTCGTGCCTCGTGACGACAATGCATGTGCTACTCATTAGCTTGTTGCAGATGCCTATGGGTGGCGGTGGCTTGAAGTCAGGTGGACCGCTTGCTCGTTTGCCACATTATATATAATATATTATATATAATGTGGCAAACGAGC
>JWHW01025223.1:66972-85317 GCA_000931545.1 Papilio glaucus | reverse complement strand
TTGAGCTACTTCACGTGCAAACTGCACCGATGACCGATGAGCAACGGACAATGAAAATATCGGATTAGCATGTACGAATAACGTTCAAGAACGGTCAAAAATGGAATTTAAGCGACTAGGTGCAGAATGCAATAAGTTAGCCAACGAGCGCGACAAGATAAACGTTGCCGGTTGCATATACGAGGACCTCCTGTAAACTTGGAAGAAACGGCATTCCCATTCCCGTACGATGCCGACATCTATTATGATGCCGACAAATCAAAGAGCAATTGGAGAAACGCTCGTAATGAAAGGGTGTTGCAATATAGCGGCGATTCCCATTGATTGTATTATTCAGGTAGAAAAGTGCAGTTGTATTCGCGAATGGAAAATCCATTACTTTGTTTATTTACTCACGAGAAAGAAATAAAATAAAAATGTATTTTACCAGAAAGCTTTGAATTTAATGTTTGTAATGTTTTTTAATAAAACATTTATTTTTCATGTTCGATAAATTAAGTACGTTGCTTTCATTTGTATTTTATTAATCTATTTTAGGACGTTCATCGGGTCATCTACGTTATTCGCTTCGATACTGAGATTGTTTAGGACAAAAGAAAATTCAGTAAAAGCCCGAAGTATATAATAGGTAAAATCCCTAAGGAAAAATATAATTTTCACTTTGAAAATTGTCAATAGGGGGCGGTCGTGATCAAACCACAGGTTAAACTTTCATTAGACAGGTCCGCGCGCGTGCATAATTATTCATTTCCCACAGTGGTTAGAAAATGTACCTTTAAAATGGTTTTTTATTAATGAATGTAGTGGATTTTGTAAATAATTTAGTTTAAGCGAATTATCAGTAAGGTTTGGAGAATCACAGTTGATTTTCCGTATCGCGAGTCATTGAAATTCAGCGATCAATCGCTTAAATTGTGTTGTGCGGTTGGAAAAACGTAATTACCGCAATCGCTCCCACCACTAGAACCACTCATAGTTTTTAGAAGTACTTACGTTTATTTCTTCATTATACGTTTGCATCAAAACAAATCTAATCTGAACAATGGAAAATTGACAACTTTAGCCGACACAAAGAGAAGCCCGCTTCGTGTGCCCGAGTACGTGTAATATGCAATGTATGTTGGGCAATATAGTCTCCAAGACTTATTCTTACATTCATCTGTAACCCTCGGAGGCTCGAAATCACTTATGACATGACTTCACTGCCAGAGTTGGTAAAGAAAATTTCTGACGGATTTCTTCTTAAAACACAATGTGAATGTGCAAGTGCGTTGAGTTAAATCGATGAAGCAGGATCCGCCTTACGCCTGTATTTTGGTTAAGTTAATTGTAAAGTTAATCAATCTCGACTATGCGAAGACCATTCACCCACTGAAAAGAAATCTTAAACTGAGTTTGCGAGAAAGCTTGGCATTGAATGTGAACTACATTTATTTTTCAATTATAAAATTAATTTAAATTATTTGTTCACAAACTTAGCATACTCGGACAAGATGCAGCCAGTATTGTCGGTCTCGATGCATAATATTTGGAAGGATGGATAGAATTGATAATCGGATCAGATTACGAAAGAGTTAAAGTCAAATCAATTTATTTAGATGGTACGAAGACGTAGACATCTGGTTTATAAATATAGATTCTCCGTGAATAGGTATAAATATTATATTATTAACTTTGTATTATGTACGTTTACTAACAATTTTTCTTTTACTTATTAATTATCCCTCCAAACAATATAAGATAAAAGCAAAATAAAAAATTATGATTGTTAGAATATTCGTTGAATAATTTAATTCCATTGTTGTTTTTCTTATAATAGTGTTTGTTTTTTTTTTCTCGTTGACTCTTTGCACCTTCTTAGCTGATTACGCTTAGAAAATTATAAATTTAACACGACTGAGTTCGACTTTACTCACTTTGTTAAAGATCAACATGATTATCAGAATAAAGTTTTGAAATAGACTTGTTGGCAACATCTACAGTAGTTTTTTAACCACAGAACTGTTTTACTATTAAATATTTATATACCTAATTACATTTTAAATCTGTATCATCTTTGTTGATAAAGTTAATGGTTTGTGCTAGTTATCATTATGATAATAGTTTACATGTTTGTCTATCTTCCTATTTCAATGAATAATGTATTATAACATTTATCAGTATCATTGTGTTGAGATAGTCAAATGTATTGAGGACCGTTATTGGTCGGCGCATCCCTTCTCGTCAGATTCGCCGTTACTGTACACCACGTTACCAGATTCATCTCCACAGACGATGATGAGGATAATGCATAACGCAAAGTGACTTTAAAAGCGTCCTGGTCCCTGGGGACATGTGAAGCTGACGTTAAAATGGATGTAGTAAACAATCTTTAAAAGGTATATGCTATCGCGATCTTTTTTTTAGAAATTTCTAGGTTTAGCCTTTGTCTACAATCTAAACGAACAAAAAAAATATTACAATCACATACTAGATTTTTGAAATTCTCCACTTTTCTCTACAATAATATGCACGTATTATACATATTACCTTTCCTCTTGAATCACTCTGTTTTTTGATGAAAAGTAATACAATCCGTTGCGTAGATTCGAAGATCTAAGGGAACAGACATGGGAAGCAACTTTTTTTCATACTATGTAAAGATTAATAAACTTACGATATCAAAAAAATCCATCAAACAAACATAAAAAATAGTAATACTAATCAATCAAATTATTCCTGTACACTTAGAATACTTAAAAAATCATTTATCGTATTTAACGAACGTATTGCGAATTAATTTCTGATTGGGTAATTAATTGTCAACATCAAATATATGTTTAAAAATCTATGTATATTAAAATGAATCCATGTTTCCTCTGGTTACGGCATCGCGCGTGGACTGCTGAGCCGATTCCACCAATTCTTTTTTTTTCTGTTGGTCATTGCTTGGAGAAGGTTTTTATGATAAAAAAGTAACTCGGAAAATTAGCAAAGTTAATATTAACTTTTTTAATCTAGGTAACCTTAGCGATTTCTGCATACTTGTCAGTCGTTTGACAGTTCTCACGATTACCTTAGGTTTGGAGAAACTACCCGTGCGAAGGCGGGGCAAGTAGCTTATAATCAATAAATTATTAAAAAATATCCACAGCATACTGAGGAAAATTACCAAATACTGACTATACCCGGCATGCGTTGCAATGCTCCGTAAAGTACCTAAAAAGTGTTTGGTGTTTGGTTGCATATTCTGTCTATTGAAGTATCTTTAAATACATCAAAATAATGTCAAAGCGTTGTGCAAAAAGAGTGAATTAAGTTAAGTTACACAGACGTTAAGTAATTCGACCATAGTAGTTATTCCCTTTAAGATCTAATAACTTTTATGTACGTAATAACATATATGAATATTTTTTTATAGTCTGTTCGTAACATACAGTAAAGAAAAATTTTTGCTTTCCCCCACAAAAACTTTAGCCGTGATAAATTTCACTTCCGTGCGCGCTGTACTTAAGAATTTATCTTCACATATTAATATGCAAATTACAGATAAAGATGAAGGTACACTACAAATACTATTTTTGTTTACTATCAATAGATTCTTCTTCTTGGTAGATTACATCAGGAGCAGCAGCAACTCCAATAGATTACATCAGTCTATTTTGAGTATTGGGTTACAAAGGTTGTTGCATACGGAGAAAAAGGAGCATAATATTTTAATTTTGAAATTTCTGCTAAAAAGGTGTTTTTCAATTTAAATATATTTAGTAATATTTCTGGTGTTCAAGTTCAATTATAAGATATATCATGAATTGAAATAAAATGAGAGCGAATTTTTAGGATGCGCGAGCACACGTTTTGGACAGAACACTGTTGAATGGTTATTTAATCTAAAATCATCAGGTAATATTTCTTACAAATATTTTTGTAATTGTTACAAAATGTTTAAAAGGTTGGGTTAGGTTTTACCTTTATATTTGTATATACTGAAGAATATTATCATAGATTCCGTTAAACAAAATGACAGATAAATAAATCTCGTTTTATGTTGTAATCTATACATATAATAAAAATGTAAGTGATCGCTGTCTGTACATGGATGATATTTGAGAAAAACTATTGTTAAGGGCCTTCATAAACGCAATAAAATATAAATATATAAAACTTCACATTACTATTATATATAATAGTAAACAAAAAGTTTAAAATAGTCAGCAATAAAATTCATTAGACGCAGCAGTTATCACTCCATACTTAATTTATTTCTGCTTTAACATCGTTTCTAATACGATCTTGCAGATTTTTTTTCTGTTTATTTCACATTTTTACTTTAGTAGTATAAAATGCTTATGATCTCGACATAACACGATGTTTGATGATTGATGTTTTTGAAATCAACAGTGAAACAATACACATGATTACAATTTGCAGCAAAACTTTATCGTTAAGTTACGCAAAAAGCATACGTATATCCATGTTTTAACATGTTACAACTTAAAGTAACATTGTGCAAATGGTCTATTTTCAAACCTTCAAAGTCAAGTACTACGTTATACATGCAATGCAATGCAAATATATTATAATGATTTGCTTCGCATTGTTTTATTTTATCATATAACATCCATGTTGTGGAGTTTATATAGTATAGCAAAAAATACACGCAAAGAATAGGCTTGACGCGTACTATTTGTATAGGTTTTATGATGTTGAACACATGTCATCAGGCAAGTTCAGAATTGTACTGTCTTAAGAACATTCTTACACATACACATGTATTGCTAACTTAACTTGGAAGGAGTATTTGCGTGATCGCTATTAGTAGGCAGTTTATAGCAAATGAGCGAAACGTGCGTTTTTCCCTCTATGTTGTCAGAGGATATATAGATCCGCCGAATCAGCTCTGATGACTGAGACCACCTGGGTCTAGAAATACCTGTTTCGAGCTGGCAATACTCTTCGGGCTAGTCGAAAAAAGTCTACATAACACTTATTATTTTGCAAAGCTGTGAAGCCTTCTGCGTAGAATAATTACAGCAAGATAATTATTTATTTTTTCTAGGATTTTCTTATCTCCATACAATTCAATTGAATATTAACCATAATTTTCAGTCAGTGTAGACTGCACATACAAAGGTAATTTTTCTTTAAATCAGACTATTTTATCATATTACAGGGTTTAATAGCTCTTAAACACATTGTCTTACCGCAAGTATCAATCTAATCAAATTTCAATCTTCTTTTCAGGTTTATTCCGCTTTGATCACCTGGATGGTATCACCTTTGTCACGTGTCCTGGGTGATGAAAGTGGAATAAATAATTAATATTTTTTCTTGTCATATCACGTAGGTGAATAGGGCTGACACATTAATTGTAATTTATTTTATTTATCGTAAATTTATTGCTTTTAAATGGGTACAAGTTCATACTGCGATAAATTTATTTGCACAATGGACAATGCAAAGATACTGCTATGCAAGGTAATATACATCTCTGTCTCTGTACTGTCCTCTTTTTTCTTGTTATTTTAGTTACGCTATCCTTTTGAAGTGAATCTTTTTATCGATGTATGGGAGAATTAAAAATCGTAACATTTTCTGTTTCTTTGGATAGTCACAGCACCATGCGTGTTTACCAACAATGAGGAGTGAATTATTAAATTTTGTAATAATAAAGTGATATAATAAATAGGCTTATTCAAATTGTGAATTAATCGTGAAAGTGAGAGAGATTATTTTGTCTCAGAAGTTGAAAATACAGCCGCCATCTTGACTTTTTAGTTACTGAACTATTTGCCTGCACTGGCTTTGGTGGATCAGTGGCGGTGAGGGGGAGTGGGAATTTCTTACTCCACTTGTGTTTATTTTTGACATATTCTCGCGCCGTTCCACCTGTTTTCAGTTTCACTTCTGTCGGCAGTCCTTATAACTGTCCGTGTTTTTAATACTATTTTACATGTGGAAATGTTGCTGTCACTGTCTTTGTAATACTTTCGACCGGTATTATATATTAATATTAATATATGAAAATTCCCGTAGTAAAAACGCGTAAGTCAATTTTGTGTTAGTGATACTCTTGATGACACTGGATTAGGTACATATACATCACGATTTTGAAATAGTTAATGATCTAAATTTGTTTTTCACTACATTCGAAAACCTCCACCAAACACATGTCTTCGTATATTCTTTTTTTTACAATACCGATAACCACTTTACCCTTACTTACGGCCCTGTTTAATCATGGTAAATGCTTTCATTGTGCTACAGAGTAATGTTCAATTACCGTACTATCTTGCCTATCTTGAGAGTTTCTAATAAGAATTTCCATGGACCTATGACGACTCTAAGTTTTTCTGTTTTGGTTTTTGCAGTTGAAATTAATTTGACTGAATATTTAAACGAGGAGGAGTGAAAGAGGAATAAGCCGAAGTAACAAACGGATATACGGCGTCACGTCAAATTTTATAATATTAACATTACTAAATATTTCAAGTATCTAGAATTTAAAATAAAGATCTGAACAAACGTAGTTCATCTAGATCTTGCGTTGCATCTGCATTGCAAGCTGCAAATCAGTTCACTACAATACCATACACAACATTATTAATTTAATATCTTCATTATCTTACTGAGATCTTCGTAAGATAACGAGTAGGAGTAATACCATGAGTTAATTACGTAACACTGCATCTTACAAACTACGAAAGACAATGGATTTAGTGCCGGTGCGTGATGAATTGTAATCTATATTCATTTATCAAAGTACACGTATATCAATGGATACAAAACCTTTGTGGTTAATTAGCGTAACGCCATATTTGCTTCTAGTCTCTCAGTCAAACGTAACCTCTATCGTTGTTTATTCTTAATCCTTGTTTTTTGTCGACAGAGGTAGTAGTTGCTATCAGCTCTTTCTGTAGTCTATAAATGTGTCACAAATATCATTATGACACATTTATAGACTTGATGTGATGTGATTTTTTTTATCTATCCGAAAAACGAAAATACGTTGCTTATCTGGTTATTAAAGTCGATTCTACAGTGAGTTATCACTGCTTCTTTTGTGTCAAAGGCCATATTTCATGTTAATAAGTTAAAATAGTCTAAATTATTACTAAATAACGTTGTTTGGTAATGGTGGAAGAATCAAAAACACCGGGATTTCCCCGAGATGGTTCCGATGCAATAAATAAAGAAGACTTGTTAAAAGTAGGTACTTACGTTGGATACTATGGCCGAGATAAACAGACGTTACTAAGCCATGCCTTAGCCAAAGCAAGTGCTTATTGACATTTTACACATGACATTTAAATAGTCAATACATTTACTTTCGAATAGAGATATATAAAATTAAAGTGTCTGTACATTAAATAAAATGATCAAAATAAAATTTCCGTACTCAATACAGTATTTTATGTATAATTTTTTCGCATTAAGTAGTTAAGACATCTTATTTACATTGGAATTTACTAACTGAAACCCTTTCAGTCACGCGTAAAACAAACCAAACTTTTCAGAAGGCAAAAAAATCTTTGAAAAGAATAGAGAACATTTGTATGTATTTCCATTTGGCGCGATCCTGGCACACCTCTCTCGCTTCTTCTACATTTATACATATACGCATGCACGCTCGTCAGTTATGGTTGCTCCTTGTATCGCCCTTTTTTAATAAACCACTAATCTGATCGATATAAGTTCTCCTAGGGCGTCCCCTACCAACACTGCGACTCACTTTTGCAACATAAATTTGTTTCGTTATTCCCTCTTCATTCATCCTTTCAACATGCCCGAACACCGAAGCACACCTTTCTCAATTCTAGTCACAATGTCCACTTTAAAGACACACTTTTCCCTTATAACGCTATTATTTTTTTTTATATTTTACCTTAAACCCCACACATTGATGCAATCAAAATAAAATTTGTTCATGTTCCGACATCAATAAAATAAATATCGGACGAAGTCGAGGGAATAGCTAGTCAAAAGTAGTTGTACTGTCTATTTATTCGAATGTCATGTTTAAAACGTCAACAAGCACTTTTGCTAAGGCAAGGCTTACTATCGTTGCTGCTATTGTTGTCATCTTTGTTTTATATGAGGAGGAAAATGCTATACAATTGTGCTCGCGAAATTATTATGGCAATATGAAAAACCAGTCAATGTCACAATTGATCACGCATTATGAAAATTTGAGAAGGAAATAATCTTAACCAAAACATTGATGAGGGCATGGTGATATCAAAAATCTATCTATCCAAATTACTGTATCTACCAGTATAAATTCTTCATCACAGCATGGGAATTAACATCGGATGATCAAAAGACACAAACCAATTTAACTAACACACTTTTATCACAGGAAAACAGATTATTAAGCCCTACTAATATTAATGCGAAAGTACCTGTCTGTCTTCCTGTTACGCTTTTACGTGAAAATTGTTGACCCGATTTTGATGAAATTTGGCACAAATATAAACTAGATCTTGGGAAAGGACAGAGGGCTACCTTTTATCGCAAAAAAATGAAAATGAATGAATGAAATGAAAATGGGTTGAAAATTTGTATGGAAGTTCGTCATTATTGTACGTTTTTATATAAAGTTTCAAAACCATGGAACTTTGTATTTCACTTAATAAGAAATAATTAAATATTTGTTCTACTGTTTTTGAATTTCGTACAAAAATAGACTAAACCCTAGGAAAGGACAAAACATGTTGTAACGGTAATGTTTTATGATTATTTTTTGACGACAACTCTACCTTCAATGCAAAAACACATTAAAAAATAAAAATAAATATGCGCTCACGCCCGTAACCCAGAGGGGTAGGCAGAGATCATGGATTTCCATTTGGCGCATTCCTGGCACACCTCTCTTGCTTCTTCTACATTCATACATCTACGCATACATGCTCGTCGGTTATGGGTGCTCCTTATATCGCCGTTTTTTTAGTAAGTCACTTATTTGATTGATAAAAGTTCTCCTAGGGCGTCCCCTACCAACTCTGCCACTCACTTTTGCAACATAAATTTGTTTCGTTATTCTCTCTTCATTCATCCTTTCCACATGCCCGAACCACCGAAGCATACCTTTCTCAATTCTAGTTACAACATCCACTTTTAAGCCACACTTTTCCCTTATAATGCTATTTTTAATCCTATCATTCAGTATCACACCTAACATACTTCTTAAGGATCGCATCTCAACGGCATTAACTCTACTAGCTTGCTTTTCCTCCCAAACCCAGCTCTCACTTCCATACATTAAAGTGGGGACTAGTACAGCATTGTGTATTGCCAGACGAGCCTTCATAGACACATTCTGACTCCTCGCCACTGTACCTATAGCCCCATTCAATTTATTTCCTGCATTCACTCGTCGTTCAAAATCTTTAACATGCCTACAATCTCTACTAAACTTACATCCCAAATACACGAACTCTTCCACCTGTTCCACTTCTTTACGGTTAACATTTATATCAATAACTGAAGACAGACTTACGAAAGTAATGGTGTTTGAAAGAGAACAGAGTAAGAACTCTGTTCTCTTTCAAACACCATTACTTTCGTCTTATCTACATTCATCTTCATGCCTTTACCTTAAAATGAATCGTTTACTACATTCAGCATAAGTTGTAAGTCCTCCGCCGATGACGCAAACACGACCTGGTCATCGGCGTATAAAAGACATATCGCCCCTCCGGGAGACGGAGCGTGACGGGTGGCGAGCCGCGTCGCCGACTTGTCTCCCGGAGTCCTTATGAAATATTTAAAATAAGACCTTAAAATTTAAACTAATATAAAACTATTTACAATTATATATTTTTTTAAAAACACATGAACTTTATACAGTTTCTTGTCCGGCTCGCCGTTATATATATACATGTATCGTTGACCGGTATTCTGCGTTTTTTCCGTCTTCGAGTTATTTCACCAGATTTTCACTCATGTCGTATTTCGTCACCTCTTTATTTTTGTTGCTTTCGGTCCAATCGAATTCCGGATGGCAAGGCCGCAGGTAGAAAATCAAAACATCACTGCATTTACATCACCTTGCGAGATATTTTCAGTTTGTATTCATATTGATCAATATGAAACTGAATAATGCACAGCGTCTTTAGGAGCCTCCTGGTCGCAGGAACCGATTGATATTTTTTTAAAGATATTGGATAAAATATTATCAAACTAACAATGTCAAAAATGTATTTTAAGAAATAAAGAAATTCAGAAAAAATTTGAAACAATCCTTTCACAACGTGTTAAAAACACATTATCACCAGAATATCCCAGATCTCCAGAATAAACACATTATTAAATAAATAAGGTACTATATTATACAGGTTGTGTCATACAGAACACGCGTAGTCAGACAATAGCTACCGATCGAGCCGACAAGGCTCGGCCCTCTCGGGCACCCTCGAATCGGAATGCCAAACGCGTAATGAGTGACAGCCCAAGCCAAGGTCATATTACCGATAATCACTTAAATGTTATTATTGGTAAGAATAGATTCTTCTAGGATAGCGAATAAGAGCCAGGAGACACGGAGGCCATCTCCGTGTCTCGGAACTCTTGGCGCACCAAAAAATTATAATATTTATTCGAATATTAGTGCCAATCGCTTTCATCATCTGGACATTTTTCACATTTATTGTTTGTTTTGTGTATTTTAACGTTAAAATTAGTATTTGTCGTTTTTGGCGTGGATTTAAATATTCCTCAAAAAATTTACATACATATGAATGTCTATTAGCATAAGAATCTTGCATCGTTGAACCCCCTGTATTATGACCCTGCGGGTCAAGGGCAGTTTTTCTTATTAACGTAATGTAAATGTAATTCAAGGTATAAATACATGGCTTAATTTTTGGATTTTGTACAAATGTAGCTTCATTTTATATTTTCCATTTGTGTTGTATTGTTTTAGTGTACGAGGTTAATCATCATAGTTTATTTTACTTTACTTTAGAATGTTAATTGGGTGAGAACCACCGCTGCCATCTTTATAATTGTATTGTTGATATATGAAACAACTTGATGCAATTTTAAAGTTATATAGACAGCATTCAACGGTTCGCCTGAACCTAATACATTTTCCGATAACTATATTGGAGCCCCGTGCCTGTCAATTTCCTCCTGTTCCGCGTGGTTCACAATGTGCTTTTATTATATTAACAATGCAAACTACTACCGATTGATGTTACTCTAAATAATGTCCACAAGCGAAATAAGGTTACAAAAAGGCTTTTAGGTATAAAATTGCTGTTTTATTTTACTGAAGTGCAATTTTAATTTAGGTTGAAAGTGCTTACAAAGCGAAACCTTCTTACAATATGACTGATATTTTTATTACAATGTTACATAGCTGATACTAACATAATCTCCGAAACTTGTTTTGAACTTTGTATGAATTTTAAATCATCATCATTTTAAAAATCATAATATATAGTTAACTAAAATGTCAACTTATTCAACTGAACAGCTATTTTATAATTTTTTTTCGAACAAATGTTCAACAAGGCACCTTAAATTGATATAACTTTTTTATTTATAAACTGATTGAGATAAATACTAAATTATAAGTGAGGCTTACCACAATACATTAGTGAAAACTGCATCCAAATCGTTTAAGCCGTTATTGAAGTTAGCGCGCACAAGGGCACAGACAAACAGACAAAAATTCTTATCATTGTTTTAGGGTTTATTGCGCTTATAAAAGACCCCAATAATCATTTTTCCCAAATCTTTTCCATGTACAGTCAGCGATCAGTTACATTTTTATTATCGAAAAACTATTCTAGTATACGGATTATATAAAAAATTCTGCCACCAGAAACTAGGTATCGATTGAGGGCATAAATAAAAAATTATCTTGATCGGTCTAGCCGTTTTCAATAAAAGTTTACTTGCTATTGACAATATTAAATTTTATTCTATTTTCAAAATTGTATTACGAAAATCCAATGAATTACATATTATATATACATCTACACAAACAAATCAGTTATCGTGAAAAATTATTTAAATCCTATTGATGTTAAGACATGAAAAATTTGAATGCCCAACTACATATGTAGGTGTTGTCACGGTCTTATTATTAAAATATTTTAAATCACTCGCACACAATCATACCACTGATACTCATATTCCCATCAGATAAACGTGCTAGGCAGAGGATTGTTGCCACCGAATTATATTTAATCATTATGTATGTAAATAGGTATTGTTATTCTTGCTCTGATTTCCGCCTCTTAAGGACATACTAACACGTGTTACGGTGAGTGTGATTTATCTATAATATAAAAATAAGTCGGGTTTTCCTTCCTGACGCTATAACTCCAGAACGCACTAACCGATTTCCACGGTTTTGCATTCGTTGGAAAGGTCTCGGGCTCCGTGAGGTTTATATCTAAGAAATTTTCAGGAGA
This sequence comes from Papilio glaucus, assembly GCA_000931545.1. Classification (NCBI taxonomy): domain Eukaryota; kingdom Metazoa; phylum Arthropoda; class Insecta; order Lepidoptera; family Papilionidae; genus Papilio; species Papilio glaucus. Next base: position 72,913 of record JWHW01025223.1, on the reverse strand, counting down.
AAAGCAAGAAAACAAGGAAAATCATTTTTCACAATACAGCGCTATCTCTGAAATTATGTCAATTTAAAGAACCATGTCAAACATTTTTTCGATAAAAATGCTATAAAATGGAGTCCTATCATATAGATTACTATAAATTAGAGTAATAAGTATGTGTAATATCATTTCGTTTAGGTAAAATTACAGGGCGGGTGAAACCGCTGGGCACAGCTAGTTGTTAATAAATAGTAGATATATATAGTACATTGTATAGTACAGTATGTAAAGTGTGTATTTCTGTAGTTTCAATAACAAATCGTAATACACCAATTTTCTGGGTTGTTTGTGAAGAATGTTGACCGTGAAACATTTTAAAAACAACAACAAAAAAAAAAGAAATGTGTGCCGAGGACACAAAGTGAAACGCACAAGTGTTGTCCTTTTCTTTTTGCGAGTTATTGCATTTTTCAGTTGCGCATATTTCTAATCTTTTGATATCTTCTAAACTATTGGTCAGAATGATATAGTTAAAAGGCAATTATAATCTACATTAAGTTCTCTTGAAAATTAACACATTTAAATGGATAAAGATTCAAACCGTAGTAAGTGGCGTATGCGTTTTAATTAATGTTTCTTAAAAAAATGGTTAATATGGCACAACTCTACAAGATAGATATATGTATGTCATCGCGGACTTTTATTCAGCATATTTAAAGAGCTACAATTCTATCGTATGCATCATTTTAATGTATGTAAGTCCTAGAGTATAGCCTTCGTAAACCAAGAAAGCAGTCTCATTTCTAACCGTCTTTTCTGTGCGCGTTATTAAGAATAACTCAAAAACTACTCGTCAATTTTGGATAGAAAAAAAACGAGGCCACACGACAAGCACTACTTATTGAATAAAAAAAAACATTTAAATCGGTATATCAGGAGCGGGGAGCTACGATTTAACAACCATAAAAAACTTCCTCCGCGCAGCAGTAACGCTCTACCGTGACAGAAAAATCCTAATACCCCCGTCTATATGGAAGTTTCGCTTTAACAAAAGTCAACATTAAATTAATCAGGCAATGACAATACAAGCATAACAGAAAAATAAGAACGTGAAACTAAATGTAGTTGTATCAAAACAACAAATAATATTTTTTTGAGTTCGACTCTATGTAGGATGGAACGTGTCTAGATTAATATATGCCAATGGCGGGTATAAAGGAAACACCCCGCCGCCGCACCCCTTTACGTCTCGCCGATACCTAAAATTGTGTATCAAGCAGCGACTCCTGCGATGTTCCAAGCCGCCATTGAATCAGGGAATAAATAACATTTATACATACATATAAACAGCGATGTGCGTTTGTATTGGTATGTATATGTGTTATACTTTTTAAATTTCTAATGTCTTTGTAACCATGGCCTGTAATTATTTAATTACCAATAAATCTGTATTTCTGTGTATGCATGTATGTATATGTATGGTGTGTGATCGCTATAGACTCTGAAACGGATAGACCGATTTCGAGGAAATTTTCAGGAAACGCTTAGATTGAACTAACTAATGATGATTGATTATATTGAGTTTTGTAGCGATCGAATCAATATCGTTAGTGCACACCGCGCGAAGCCGGAGCGGATCCCTAGTTTTTAACCGACTTCAAAATGGAAGAGGTCATTAATTCGATAGGTTTTTTATGTATGTACCTCGATTACTCCGAGATTTATTAACCGATTACGATTATTCCTTTTATGTTCGACAGCTAGTGCTCGCCGTTTGGTCTAGTAGTAGTCAAGATCCGACCAGTAGTTTTTGAGTTATTCTTAATAATGCGTAAATGACAAAGTTGAGTTTTACTTTCTTGGCTTACGTAGGGTTAACTATAGGGCGCACATAAAAATGAAGTACGAAAGAATTTTAGACGTTTAAAAATCAATAATGAAAGTCCGCGATGACATGTATATATCTTGTATGGTTGTCTCAGAATAACCATTTTTTTCTAAGAAACATTTATTAAAACGCATTCACCAGTTACAACCAGCCCAACAGGTATTGGTGTTTGGTATGAATCCTTATCCATTTAAATGTGTTAATTATCAAGAGAATTTAATGAAGATTTTAATTGTCCTTTGAACTATATCATTCTGCCCAATAGTTTAGAAGATATCAAGAGATTAAACTACAAAGTAAGTAAAAACTACGCGCAAGTGATTTCAAAAGCCGCGCAGTAGACGGCCGGGCTTAGCGATGTGTTTATTACTATGTACTTTTGTTTATTATTATTCTTTGATTGAAAGTTTGTGGTACCACCGGGCGAAGCCAGGGCTGGTCACTTACTCGTGACTACTATACTTAGTATAAAGTTCATTTGTAACCTAGTTTGCTTAAAGCATCCTAGCATTCATACCACCTAAATAAATGTAATTTAATAATAACTTATCGTAGCGATTACCAATCAATCCTATTCATCCTTCCAAGTAATATTCACTGAGAACTATATAATATTGGCTGCATTGCATCGTGTCCGGCTTAAGTTTCTTTTGTGAACAAGTGATTCAAATTAATTTCATAACTTTTTATTTGAAAATAAATTTAGTTAACATTCAATTATTAAAACTTTCGTGAAACATTATTAAGTAACTTTTTATAAAACGGCTTTACTCACGCTCGCGTTTTTTCCTAAGCTGATGCAAATTCGTAGGCGAAACCCATAATTATCAAGCTAGGGATATTATAATTTCTATTTGTTAAACGTGTATGAACAAGCAGTTCAAACACGTTTAACAAATAGTAAACAAAGTACTCGTAAGAAGGAGAAGATATCACAAAGATAATAGAGGACCTTATTTTTAATTTGCAGATTTTTCATTTTAAGTAATTTTCGTTAGTGCCATTCTACGTTCATAATTAATTTTCATACACCTTTCGTTTTCTTTTTTCACCTGTTTTTTTTGTTTATTTATTTTCTTGTTTCTGTTTTATTTTTTCAGAGAACGTTTTCTACACCACGAGCTTATGATCGAGGTGAGTATGTTTTTTTTTTATTTTAATCCCGACGACCTATTTGTACGAATGTAAACAAATTTTAGTAAGTCAATAGAATATTTGAAATAAATCAAAATTAGACTATAACTGATATACATAAAAATGGTTCTAGATATCAATATCCTAAAATTATCTATGGTCATTTACATTGTAGCAACAACCGTAAAGGTGATATACTATCATATTAATCCCTCCTATAATATAAATGCGAAAGTTACTCAGTCTGTCCGTTTGTTACGCTTTCACGCCCAAACTACTAAGCTTATTTAAATGAAATTTTGTACAGGGATGATTTAGAGACTGAGAAAGGACATAGGCTACTTTGTAATGCGAAAAAAAGGTTGTAAGGGGTTGAAAAGGGAATAAAATTTGGTATGGAATTTTTTGTCTTTTTTAAGCTAGAGGCTTGAAGCTTGATATAAATAAATATGAAATCCAAAGAGTGTAAAAATTCTACTCTTAAGGAGGTAAAATAAAAATAAGGAAGGAAAGTTTGTTTGGCAGTTTCGTCATTTTTAATATTTTTTGGCTATTGATTAGATATAAATAAATATGACATTCAAAATTTGTAAAAAAATACCCTTAAGAGGGTAAAATAGAAATAGGGGAGGGAAGTTTGTATGGAAATATGTAAGGTTTATGTCAATGTTTTATAATTTAAGGACAGGAGACAAAATATTAGAGAAATACAGAGAAGAATTACGGTAGATAGTGACATACTCCATCGATCGTCATGGCATTTGTTCATATATGTATTTTTAGAGTATAAAAAATGACAAGGGGTACTTTTTGTCTCGAAAAAGAAACTTTCCTGAAAAATTAACCTATGATTTAGTGTTATGCCTAATGCTTGTTAATGTTTGGAGTGAGTTAGATCAGCCGAAAACTGCATGAAAGCTCTGACTGAAAGGACTGCAAAAAAGTGTACGCTTTTAATTATGAAAGACAAGTCGGTTTCTCGATAACTAGCTACAAATGATATACATATAGACATATAGCTGATCTTACGCGATAGCATCATTACTACCAAAAGCGCACGGATCAGGTCTTTAAATCATTTCGAATATCTGACATTAATAAACATTGTGTAACAGTTTGTGTACGACAGTTACCAATCGGTAATTATCAACCGAGACATCTTCGTGGCTCCAGCGCAATTGAACTTGCGTACAATTGAACTTTACTGCAATCCGTAAATAGTCACAATGCACTTATGAATTTATGCCCGCTAAAGCCGCAATTAATACACAAATACTGTGCAAATGCTAATACAGTGGTAGAGGCTTTTTTTACGTTTGGAAAATGCGCCTTATGCATGTCCACTGTTCAGGGCAACAGGGGGGTCTATGGGGCTTACCCCATGAGGGGCGTACCCACTAAAAACCAAACTTTCCCTCATAGTCATGGTGTGGGCGCAACGGGAGCATGACTAGCACGTGACACCGCGACGCCCACTGGGCGCCTCGTGACGGGGCCCTGCGCTATGCCCTTAAAAGGGCGCCGCACACCAAGATGGTCTGGGGCGCACCTCGGTGGCGACACCGTGCAATGCAGGTTCGAGCTTCCCCGCCCTTCCCCGCTAGCGCCGCGTTAAGTTTTTTTATAGAGGTTCACTCTTCACGGCCCTCGGGATAAGGTGAAATGCGGCTGCGAGGGGTGGGCTAATCCTTCCCCTCGCAGCCCTACTGCCACCGCATCCGCACTCACGGACCGGCCGTGGGTTCCTCTAAGCTTCACCGTGGGACCCCACCCAAGGCTACTGAGCCCCACCGCTACGACAAGGCAGGAACCCGTTCGGGGGGTAGAGCCTGCTACAACAACATCTGTTGCACGAATGTGCCGCTCAACCAGGGAAATACCACGACCACAAAGAAGACAGGCGTGAAGTAGAAGTATTCTGCGTCTCGTCTGACAAGTGAGGTGCCGGAGTTCTGATTGTAGTTCTCCCCTTCCATCCAATTCTAATATTGAAAGGATGAAGAGGAGGGGAGGTTTTGAATGGGGAGGGAAGTATAACATCATTTTTATGGGTTTTGGTAGAGGCCGCAACAACAACATCTGTTGCACGAATGGGCCGGCTCGACCGGTGAAATACCACGACCTCGCAGAAAACAGGCGTGAAGTAGAAGTACTCTGCGTTTCGTCTGATGAGTGAGGTGCCGGAGGCCTAATTACAGTCCTCGTCCCCTTTCCACCCTTTCCTTATAAGGATAGGATAGGAACGGGAAGAGGATTGGACGGGGAGAGGGGGAGTGGAAAAGGAAATATCTTTTCTCCTGTCTATCCACTCCTCTGTCCATTAAAGGTAGGCAACGTATCCGCAACACATGCTTGTTTAGGATGTCTATGGGTAGCTCTCACAGAACATCAGGTGATCCGCTTGCTCGTTTGCCACCTTCTACCATAAAAAAAATGTTTGTTGCCTCCTCTGTCCATAGCTAGGCAACGCATCTGCAATTCAATAGCATTGAAAATATTGCAGATGCCTATGGTAATGCGGTCACTTGATATCAGGTCCGCCACTTGCTATTTTCCACATTCTTACATAAAAAGAAACACGCCAATTTGAACGATTCACGATGCGAAAATATCTCTATTTGCGCATTGGCGACAGATTCCACTATCGTGGCGTATCCATAATATATTTCTTAAACTAAGAACACTTATCACTTAGATTTAAATAATCAAAGATTTTTTTAAGAATTATCTATCATGTCCAGATAAGAAAACCACCACATAAGAAAATATTCTATGTATGACATTAAATTTCACCAATGTTTAATAATAATAATGGTATGAAAATTATTAGAAATTTTCAGAAAAGATTTTGTTTGCGTTTGTATCGTACAAACTTAATTTATTTATTTTACTTGAAACTATGTGGACACGGGGAGCGCCGAGACTTGTGCGCAGTACTTTTCA
>JWHW01025223.1:32901-52422 GCA_000931545.1 Papilio glaucus | reverse complement strand
TTCATGGGCTGGTCCAAAAATACTTTTGCTAATGCGCAAATGGCGGTAATATGGTCAAATCCTAACTAATATTATATATGCTTATGTGATTTCGTTTGTTTGTTACGCATTCATCCCTAACGACTCAACCGGTCATCATATAATTTTTCCCACACATATTCAGGGTTGAAGGTTGTGTACAGTTGCGCCTATGACATTTTTCTCACTTTACGTCTCCTTTTCCATTATATTTTCTCTGTTCTTCTCTGGCACCTTACCCACACTACTTTTCGTCGGCATGACCACGCCATTAAATTGATGAGCCATGAACAGATCCTTGATCACAGATCCGTTCATGGAATATTGTTGATAAAATATCTGCCGTACAATGAATGATCTGGCATCATTGGTAAATTACCTTTACTATTGTAGATAGACGTTTTTACTGTAAGGCGAGATAATTATTATTTTAAAAAGTTAAATTTTGTATGAACATATATTATACAATTTTTACTAGCAAATATAAATATTACAAAACTAAAACTGTAACCCTTTAAAAATATACAGTCAGTCATAAGGACTGCCGTCAAAAGTGAAAATCAGAACAGGTGGAAAGGCGCGACAATACTTCAAAAATAAATAATAAACAGAAATAAAACCATGTATCTTAACAATTAAATTCAAAATTGCATAAAATAAAAATAAATTAAAAAAGTTCGACGAAACTGTTCCAAATTCAAATAAGCTGACGCATGTTGCATGTTATTCACGCGAACCAATTATATTTAACCCTACCAAATATCGTCGAGCGCGGCTAATAAAGTTTTCACCTCAAAAGGAAGTAAAACAAACAGCATTATATATGATGGGAATTTTAACCGCACTTGAACGAAAAGTAATCTTGGAGTTTTAACAAATTTTACTAAAAGGAATAATTCCTCTTTTTAATAAAACTGCATTCAAAGATTTTTGAAAATATGCTAACCGGATCAGAGACACAAACTGTTTAAAATTCGAAAAAGTTTATTCTAGTTCTTTTATGACATCAATCGATAGTGTCAAAATATGGAAAATGTTTCTAACAAACATGTTAAATCAAATGAATACAAAGAAGAAAAAAAACTCTTAAATAATTTTAAAATCGTCAGATTAAGAGAACCCCTCCACAAAATCGTTAGATTATTGGTCATTAAACTGAACCGCCTGAAGTGTGCATGCATGTGCAGTATGTGCAAATGGCATTTTTTTGCATCGAAAGGAGCTGCTACTCATAATTTTTAAACGTTTCTTATGGCGATACCCGCTATTCAGACCGTCAGATTATTCACATCCGTTATAGGGGACGCTGAGTGTGTGTGCACTATTTATATCCAATGCACGATGTTCACATTACTCTTTTTATTATATTTTAAAAGCTGACCCTTTGCGCTTAAAATAAAAATATCAATAATTTTTTTTAATTTTACCATGTAATCTTAAAAATTCAATAGGTCGCATGACACTCGAGCATGAAAGAATTTAGCATCGTCGCCTCCTAATTCCTCACTGACACATATCCCTTCGTTGTAAAGTACCTGTTATCCTTGGTGTGTGACAGAGGCGACATGCAGCTACGCCACGATACTATGCTCCTTAACTAATACTTTACGCGTGTCTTGCCGCAGTCCGATAACAGCGGCAACATAAGCCATAATTATATAGAACGACTACTTGATATTTTCACGTTGTCTTGCATTACTGCGTTTGTCGTTCACCCAAGACAACGGGTTGGTCTCAAATCTCATCAAGATTTGTCCCACGACAATAAACTTTTAATACTCGCTGTTATGTTATCAATACACATGTATGTATAATAAAACAATGAGTAGTGTATGAATTTAACAGATGCTTCATAAACTAATACCAAAATAGTGTCTTTGACTTAAGATCTCGTAGTGGAGCACATATTTTTTGCTACATTGACCTTAAAGACTAACATCTCCTACTTATTTCCTTGTTGCTTTTTTATAACAGTTTACTTAAATTATTGCAATTACCGAGATTCGATTAACACTAATATTCGTGATATAGATAGTGAAGATTTAAGATACCGATACAATGCACGGGTTCTCGAACTTCTTACATAAACAAAAGAAAAGTTCCCGTGAGTCAACTCTCCCTATAGAGAAAGAGAGCGCCGAAAACAGATGTACCTCGCCAATCACTGGGAGCTTCCGCGGATCTGTGCGAAATGAGCAACCGTCTAAGACGATACCTTTTAATCGAAGAAATAATAGTGGCCAACGAAGCGTAGGGCACTCGCCCCAAGAATTCGCAGGAAGCCCGTGGCAAGAAGAGGCTCGTGCTCTACCTATAGATCTTCAACGATATTCTCTGTCACACCCCCATAGTCCTAGCCGCGTGGACTTTCTCAGCCCGAGTTCAGCACCGAGACATGATTACAAGCATTTCGTCTCGCCTCTTTATAATGATGTAATGGACGAAATACAGGAAAACGATTATAATAAATGTGAGTTGTACGGAGAAATTAGCAATGACGAGCTGGACAGCCATCACTATGCGGAGCGCTTTGATAATAAAAGTTTTGCTCAAAAGTTAATCGAGTGCTCAACCTCTCCTAAAGCAAGCCCTGGAACGCGTGAGAGGCGTGAATCTGGTGGCAACGGCCATAAGCACAAGCATCACTCTATACAAGATTTGATCCGATCGTTTGGCAAGAAAATGGGGAACTGGCGGCACGATTTGTCTACAAGACGCAGCTCTTGCGCGGTCCCCGCCACAACTACGGAAACCCCCAAAAAAGATGACGGTCGTAGCCGATCTAAATCACTTGATGCCGACCACTTGAATAGTACAATAAGGCATCCTATACTTGACGATTGCGGTAAAACGTATAAAATTTTCGACGATATCATCGCACGAGGTAAGTAAGTTCTATTATATTCAGATAAGGTTGCATGTTTAAAGTTTTAACTGTTATACGCATACGGAAATAACAAACCACTTTAATTGTAATATATTAATCCTATATGGAATACATGATTTGATCATATTAAATCGGCGCCCAATATATGGTTTTTCTATTACATATTCGATTGTATCTGGGGCCATTAGAACCTTATAGTACCTGTCGTAATGTACTAATTGGAGTCTTGGCCGGTTAAAGGGATGGATGACAAGAGAGTGAATGCGGCAGAAATAGAAATGTTGAGATGAATGTGTGAATTAATACCAGTAAGGTACGCAACGAGTATATTAGAGAAAGCCTGAAAGTAGCACCAGTGATAGAAAAATTAAGCAGCAAAATGATAGAGAGGTGCGGGCACGGCAAGAGGGAAGAATGGCATGTGACGAGTAGAGTTTTAGATATAATTGTGGAGGAAAGGGTGGGAAGGGGAAGAGGACTGAAATTAGGCCTCCGGCACCTCACTCATCAGACGTAACGCAGAATTCTTCTACTTCACGCCTGTTTTCTGTGAGGTCGTGGTATTTCACCGGTCGAGCCGGCCCAGTTCAGTATTAGTGTACATAACACCCTCAATATGTGAAATGACCTTGACTAGAAGAATTAATTCATTATGAGAATAAATCCAAATCCAATATGTTTGCCAATAGTATTTTTCGATAACCCCGTTAAAAGTCGTTTCAAATAAAAGGGACTGCAACTAGAAAATAAATTGTTATTTTTAGATAAAATTGTTTTATTCCATAGAAAGATAATAATGGTATAAGATAAGATACTAAAGATAAAAATGATGTTGATGGATCTTGTGACTAGAATTGTGAAAAATAAACTTCGGTGGTTCGGGCATGTTAAAAGGATAAATCATGAGAGTAACAAGGCAAAGGAGACTGATACAGTTACAAAGATTCCTGGACCCAAATGTAAAAAAAATGAAAGTGGCATCAATTAATAGTACCTATATTAACAACTTCACTGAAAATTTTACAAATTTTGGTTGTCAGAGAGAGAGAGAGAGAGATAGACAGAGTTACAGGCGATGAAAGTAACAAGAACCTATACTTTGACAGCTCGTCATTTAAATACAATTCAATCTGTGTATACAGATGGTTGAATAGCAGGATGTTGGATAGCGCACATTTTATGAATTTAAAAAAAAAATGCATTTTTTAATATAAAGGTAGTAAGTTTTTTTCCTTATTTGCCTGTGAGGCATGGCATATGTGAGGCCTCTCAATAATCAGGACATATTTTCCGACAGTCATCGTAGCTGACGTCCCTGCACACTTTTATTACAAATCTATCATGTCCACGCACATGCTCACCACAATAGGAACGTGCCTGCTTGATTGTTGCCTTAGTTCACTTTCAGTCAGCTGAGTAAAATAATTTAAATTATCGCTTGGAATAGTAATCATTTCAAAATTAGTCCTACGCCTTTTATAATGATCACTTCCGATTATTCGATTTTAAGTTATGTATCTGATATGTATTCATCTCGGAATAAGTATTGGAAGAATTGTTTAATACGTCAGTAAAATGAAAATGCAAATTGGAGTTCATTACCTATTTGGGTTGAATTTATCATCCGTTGTTTGTTTTTTAAGTGATTTAAATTGAATTTTTATCTCATTTCCCTGCGAGTGAATTGAGCTTATTTCCTATAGAAAAATTTACTCCTTTTTTAGTAATACCTCAAGGTATTTTATGGTGCAAAAGTGAGCGGTATAAAAAAATATCAAGGAGTTGTTATCGGTTGTTATAATAAGTCATTATGACGACTTATTATAACAAACGATAGTAAGTTATATTTTTCTATCCCTCGGAAAGGTTTTTTAAGGTACTCAATATATATAATTCTGTAATATATTCTGTACTCTTGAAAAAATGTGTACAAAATTTCATGATGATCCGTTGAGTAGTTAACGCGTGGAAGCGTAACAAACAAACACACTCGCATACATATTTATAACATTAGTTAGGATTACGATGAGCGTTGAATTGATTGATTGTTGAAAGACATTTTATGCGCTTGCGATTTAATAGTCTAGTCTGATAAATGCTCTACATTGATGAGGAGAGTGGTGTGATAACTGGTACCTAAGACCTACTTTATTATTTTTTAGCAATTAGAATATATATGAAATAAACTTTTTATCATGAAGTAAATTAACATTTCCATGATATTAGAAATTGACAGTATTGTGTGTTAGTGTGTGTTAAGTGTCAATTGTATAGAAGTGGCGGTATCAAAACGATTTAGTAATAAATAACATCCTACTCTTTGTTATTCCATTAAACAGAGGTCATATTCGTTATGTTACGCTTGCTGTAAGGTTACACTTATTTACATCTCAAATGCGTTATGTATGCGTATATTTACAACATAAATAGTCGATTATATACCGTTCATAGTATTATTTAGTTTTACTGTTTGTCCGATTCCTTTTAGTTTTAGTTATTTCGTCTTTAGGATTGTAAGACTTTTAACAAATGTACTAATTTCAGACTATTTTCACTGTACAAAATCACATCATTATTAGGCACCATTAGTCTAATGGTTAAGTGTGCGGACTGCCGATCGTCAGGTCATGGGTTCGATTCCGCCATTAGACAATTGTCGTGATCATATTCTAGCACAAGCTTTTAAGATTAGTTGGAATAGTTAAAAGAAATATCAGTCAATTATTTCAATAATTTACTGATATATAAAAAACTGAAATAAAAAAAAACATTATGAAATTCATAAACATTCCTGTCTCCGTTCCCGAGCTATAATGAAAAGAATATTGATCGCATCTTTGTCCAGTATGTCGTTACTTCATATTATTAGTGATGATATATTTAGAAAATCAAATTATATTGCTAGAAGAATAAAATTTATATATGACATAAGTAATGTTTTACTATCGGTGTTATTTGAAAGTTGTATTACCATCGCAAGTTAAGAAATTACATCCACGTGACGTCATCCGTAACTAAAAGGTAACTAACAGAATAATTATATAATATCCATTATCAACTGTGACATTGAAAGATTTTTAGTACCAAAATGGAGAACTAGTTGAAAAATACATGTATTGCTTTTATATTACACATTGTGCTTTTTAAAGAAGAGTGAAACGTAAAAAGAGGGTAAAGGAATGGTTGTTGAAAGGTAAGAGCACACACTTAAGGCCCAGGTACAAAGAAATATCGCTGAGCGATCCAGGTGACTCGTGACTACCACAATTGTATTGGATTTTGTTGTTATAACGAGTTATAACGACGATGAAGGGACCGTGGCTATAATCGGAAGTCATTTTATGCATAGGTAGAACGAAAGGAACAGATTTTTAAATTTAACTGTGTACCTTCGTATGTGCCTTTTATAAACAAAACCGTATTATAACAACTCCTGACCATTTGTGGTGTGGTAAGAAAAGGTAATGATTATATCAATTAACTGAATTGTTCCTTTGAATTTAATGTATATTTTAATTTAAATTTAAAAGATTTAAGAGTTATGACGCTATAAACGAAATGTCGTTATAAATTACGTCCACTGTATTTTCAAAGGTAGACCATATTCAATTGACCTTGAACTTCCGGCCGTCTGGTGTCTGCTAAGTTAACAAACGACTGCGGGACTGTACACCCCTACCACTTTTCTCATTGTATTGGACGCATGGACTTCAATATTCTTGTCAATATCCCCTACAAACTTGCGGTATTGATGACTTGATTTCATTAGATTTACTTAAAATATCATTCATCAAACCATCAATTCCATGGTGGTATTCTAAATAATATTGTCATTATTCTATATTCTAGAATATTCTCCATACTGTGTTATTAACACTGTAATGTTATATTTTTGCAAAATGTTGTTCATAGGCTAAATAGTTTTTTTTCATTTCACAAATAGAAAAAAAACGTTTATTTGAACGTCAAGTGACGTCAATGACTGAGTAACGGGTGAGATAGTTGTAGTGTCTGTCATTTTATCAAAGATCATAATTTCAACGTCGCATAGGAAAAACGTATGCGGAAACTCATTTTCTAGATATATTTTTCTTCGTATTAATTACGTAGCAATTATTCATTAAATATTTTTTATTAGTTATTCTGCTATTTGGAGCGGAGACAAATTTAAGACCAAAGAATCTCTGCAGCCATTCTTGAGCTATAAATGGTGTAACTAACGCGACTTTGTTGTATCTATTAATAAATACGCGAAGGGAGATCATTCAACAGACTTTTAAGAATAATGCGAAAACGAAGTCGTGTGTTTGGTATTGGTAAAATTTCCGTTGAGAAGACGTGCCACATGCTAATGTTTAAATAAAATATGATGCAAATATATTAAATTAAATAACATACGCCCATATTTTAAGTACATTTTCAACAAAAATATGCGCTCACGCCCTTAACCCAGAGGGGTAGGCAGAGATCATGGATTTCCATTTCCAACATGGCGTCATATATGTTATTCTGCATTGGCCGTTTCACCTAATAAAACTGTCATTGTAAAATTAATTGCACTAATGATATGTACCGGTAAATAATCAAATATAAACGTAATCGGCAAATACTAAATTTAAAAAATACATAAAATGTAAGTGGTATCGCTTTAAAAAGCGATTCCATTTATATTCTTCGTTTTTTATGAAAACGTCATTAATATTTTGGTGCAAAAGGTAAAGTAGTACAGCCACCAGTTATAGTAGTGTACTTACTACCTACCAGGGCTGTCTTAACCATTTGCGCGCCGAGAACAAAAATCAGCGTGCACTTTAGTAGAACTTAAGATCGTGGTAAATAAGGAGGTAGTAGGTCGGAGGTAGTAGTAGGATTTTTGAGAAATGAATGAAATTATGAATATTTAAAGATAAATGATCATAAAGAAATAAATATATAATAATCTCATCCTATCCTATATATACCTTTAGTCATACTGTATATGTTTTGGCTAAAGTTTACGGCCACCTCGCAAATATTCATAAGTAGTAACATATAGTTATAATTATTTAAAGTATTTTTTTTTGTCGCCGTTGGAAGTGGATTAATAAGTGAATATTTATAATCTCAAATTACATGACGCCATTAAAAAGCATAAAACTAGATTATTTATCTGTCTCTTTGTTGAGACGAATCTATGATGATTTTCTTGATTTTATATAAAAATGAAGGTAAAATTATGGGCTTTTAAACAATTTGTAGTGTAGAAATTTAAATCAACAGTGTCCAGCAAAACATGGGCGCACACATTCAAGCTGTTTATTTATCATATATTATTATTATATCAATTGATACCTACTTATTCAATTTTTTTCATTCTGATATCAAAAATATTACTGATTATGAACGAAACATTTTTAATAAAAGGGTAAAAATTTGAATACTACTCCTTCTCAAAGGATCTTATGCTCCTTTTTCTCCTTATGCAAACTTTGTACCCTTGTATTCAAAATACATTTTTGTAATCTAATGAAAGTAAAACCAGAACCTGCTTGGAACTAAAACTTTCTACTTAAAATACTTCGAGCTACTTTTTATATTGAACGATATAAAAAATAAGTAAGATTCTTTGAATTAACAAGTTAGCTTCATTTAGGACTAGCATTTAAATTTTAACAAGCATTTTTCTGCAGTTTTCTTAACGAGCCGGAATGCTATTGCTACTTTGAAAGTATTTCTTTCTTTTTCTTTTACAATGTAGCTTTTACAAATTTTATAATTTATATATTTCAATATGTCATTTATAAATTTTAATTTTTTATTACTCAGTACTACAAAGCGAAATGGATGGGTAAGCCGTAAGGTCCTAGAATAGCGGCCACGTACAGATTAACGCAGCGTAGGTAGACCTAAGATAGACTGATGATCTGGTCAAGTTTGCGATCAATGGGGGAGGTCTACGTTCAGCAGTGCATGGATATTAGACATCGAGGACGAATTCTCAATGCTTACACAATTACCCTTATTCAGTTTTTAGTACTCAGTAATTTCTACGTCACCAGAAACCGTAACACAATAACTAGGTCATCGCCGTTTTTCTAGTAATTGCATAATTGTCTATATTTTATTTATTCAGTTTGATATCAAAGCGTATCATTTTTGTTTTTCTTATTGACTAAATGATAATGAATAAGGATTATACCAAACAAGTCGTAAATATAGATAATACACAATAGAGGCTCGGCGGAACCGTACAAACCGAAAATGAATCATTTTTGCCAATCTTCTCGGTATTCTTAATGTCATTTATAAACGGTGTCGGTGGTCATGTTCAAACATGCAAGTTGTGACGTTATAACCTGTAATTTGTGCATATTGAAGTGGTTTCAAGTACATAGTTATATATGGACATAGATTACCAACCGAGTTAAATATAAATTGCACTACGACACGTCACGATTAACTCTATCGAGTTTTATTGGAATAACATTAACGTTGCCTGTTTAATATAAGATTTCGTTCTCTTTTCTATGTTTGGTAACATCAATTATTCTAGTACTAAGTGTTGCCCGTGGCTGTACACGCAATCGTTTCGTATTTTGCTCGTTGGAAAATTTTGTAACTTGTAAATGTCAAAAACTTGTTATCGCTTACCATGGCTATGTTGACAATAGCAAAATGTCAAAAACTTGTTATTGTCTTGTGTGGAAAATTTCATGATGATCGGTTAAGTCGTTAAGGCGTCAAGCGTAGCAAACAGACAATCTTACATTCGCATTTGTAATATTAGTTAGAATTTATAACATTTGTTATCAAATATTGAAGAGTAATTATAAAATGCCATCCTCAATCTACTAACCAAAAAAAAAACCGCCAGAAAGATAGACCACGTTTTAATACTCTAATTATTTTATTCGTCTCCTTCATATATTTATTTTTATATTACACCACCATAAGCTAAACGCTTACAGAAAAATACTTCGTACAATTTGGTTATTTCACCTTTAAAATATAATAACTTATGATATTGTTAATAAATTTCATATGCTACACAAGTATCTTTAGGTATGACGAAGTCGCCTTTCTTATGTATGCTTGTCATTAGCACTATTACTTATGCGTAGCACTGTGACAATACTAATCGTTTTATGTTTTTAACGTTTCCACTGTGTTAGTGGCCTTATGGGTCGGAACAGTTGTAAACATCGAATGTTTGCAGCGTCGTGACATTTTTGTTTTAGTAAGAGCAATTGATGTAATCATTGATTGCAATTTATTTATTTATGTGTTGAGAAAGAAATATTATAACTTAAAAACAATATTTATAACAAATAAACCGGGACTGGGGCCAGAAGATGTAGCATTTCCTATTGATCTTCTAATGAAACAACTGAAAATGAATATACTAATCAGACCAATGATCACTTAAATACACCTTAGCATACACAATTTCATTTTCATTGTACGCCTAATTACAGGTCTTAGCCCTTTTTCGAAAAGATATAATTTAAAATGAATTTCTGCGCGGTATTATAAGCCACTTGTTTACAAAAGAAAGTTAAAAAACGTATTATTGTTCAATTTATACAGAAATATTTTTCTACAAAAACGTTACAGGAGCTTTATTAACATTTTAATTTAGTCCCACGGTATATGGTCGGCGCGCAATGCAAATGGAAGGAAAAATATTGGGCACTTCACGCTAGAATGTGTACAATCAATTCAGTTGGGAGTTTGATTTACATATCGAAGACCAAGTTTATTTAATAAGTTTCTGTGGCACGTTTATTTTTTCTCTTCACGCCTTAATGATATATATTCTTAATTATTGTCCTTTAGTTTTTATAATGATTTACCTTTTTTTATTTTCTTAAATAATCTAGTCAAAATATGTAAAATGATTGTTTACAAGAACGCAATGCAAATTAGGGAATTTTCTATATCTGTACAGATGAATAAAATTGAGATGTCTGTATGTAATAACAACATAAAGTTTCCGTGGATGGATTGAAATCCGTCCCAAAAAAGTCCCATTGAAATGGGACTGGCAGATACGAATAACCTCTTTATTTAATTTTATTTTAAGTAATTTTAGTAAAATGTTAATAAATATATTGTGAATTTGCTTTTTTCATTAAATAAAATAACATCCTGTATAAGGATAAAAAAAAACTCCATACCCCTTGAATTTGTTTTAAGCGTTTAAAAAGTCGAATCGCAAATAATTTTAATTCCCGTTAGCGCAAACGAATGACTGCGTTGCTACTTCTAAGAATAATAACAATAGTAGAGGGATGCGGCGATAGCAGCTATTGCGTAAAACAGCGCGACCGGGGATGTATCACGTTCACCGGCGTCAGTATCATATTGCGTGGTGCTACTGCGTCTTGTCTTGTGAGAACTGTAGACTTTTTACTTTTTCTTGTGGATTTATTACCTCACTACATATAGCACAGTATATGTACACTTGCAATTGTCCCGATACGTAGCCAAACATTTTAATAAAAGAACTCTCGGTAGCAAACGCTTATTACTATGTAATTTTTATTGTGTCAATCGCGTCGAAGACTATATATAATAACATTAAATCAAACTCAGGGCAATATTGCTTTGAAATCTATTTTAACTGGTAATCTGTCCAGTCTTCGTATTGATCCTATCGCTATCAAATTTCACACGATCCGGGTGATCGTAGAATAATCTGGAGATTTCCTGAAAACTTCATCGAAATCAGTCCAGCCATCTCAATCTATGGGGAACATACATACATCACATACACACATCGCTTCTTATGCCTATTTATAATTAGCCGTTTGATAAAACTAAGGGGGAGTATCGACATGCACAGGTAAAGGCAACTATATAGATAGAAAGATAGACATGTTCCAGAAATTCTGTGTAGCAAATGTCTTGGGAATCACGTGTATAAGGATTTTTTATTATTATTGTGATGTCGCAATCAGGATACGATTCTTGTACTAAAAGTTATCCCGCAAATGAGCAAAAATAAGAGCGTGTTTTTATAATTAGTAATATTTCCTTCCTTAGGATAGCAAAAACTATTGATATTTCACCAGAGCGACAGTATTTTCCCAAACTATAAATAAATATGCGCTCACGCCCGTAACCCAGAGGGGTAGGCAGAGATCATGGATTTCCATTTGGCGCGATCCTGGCACACCTCTCTCGCTTCTTCTACATTCATACATCTACGCATACAAGATCGTCGGTTATGGGTAGTTATTCCCAAACTATACTATTAATAAATTTTGTTTATTTCGGTTTATTAATTAATAATTTTAATCGTTTAGGTAAGGTTTAGTTAGTCGTCTTATTTTTGAAATGCCGATGGCAAAAGGGGGTGGCTCAGCTTAGACGACACCGGTTGAAATCCGGTGTCGTCTAAGCTGAGCTGCCCCCTCCTACTTCCTCTTATACCTATAGCTAAAACTTTTTTTTATGAGTTGATAATGCATCTCCTTTTGATATTCTTGTACGATGGTCTTTAATTCAATTTCAACTGTTGGCTTATTTGTTCTTAGTATTAACAGTATTAACGTTTTTTTTTTAATAATTTAATATTCTTCTTTGCATATATCATGCTATGTTATTTTTTTTTTACTGCTTCCCCTGACATATGGTGGGTCAGAGACTTTATTGTTCATGTCTATTCTTATTACTTTACATATACGTCATTATTTTAAGTTTTATTTACAAATTACAGTTATTTACGAATATAACTTTTGCACTGGTAATATAGCAATGTGGCTTACTTGGTATATCTTTAGATATACGTGAGAAAGCGCACGGTATTAGTTTGCTGCTTAGTTTTACAATTTATGTATACCTCAATTTTATTATTGCCAGTGTTTACTTCTATTTTGTTGACTCTAGTTTTCTTTCAATTACATTTTTATTTATATCCAATTAGTATTAATTATTTACTTGTTTAATTAACAATTTAAATGTCTCTATTTCTTTTATTTCCCATTACTGTCTTTACATTTTTATTTATTCCCTTTTCTCAATCCCTTAGCTTTTTGTTATTATTTCTTAATTTTGTTTACCGCTTTATTTACCCGCAGTTACTTCTTCTTTAGGGTGGGGAATGTGTAAGACATGACATCAAATTGCCCGGACTAAATTTGTAGCGGATTTTAGTATCAGCATCTAGGGTGTACGGTATCGGCAGTCCTTCCATTTTTGGGTGTGTCGCAGAAAACGTGCTTTCTTCTAAACTTCGAGGGCATATTTTACTATGCCCTCTATGTTTTGCCGAGTTTTTATTTTCCATTTTTGTTTTTCTGCGACGTCCTCCAGTGGAATTTTTGGCGCCTTATTCCGTCCCTACGCATCCAAGACTCTTTCATCACCACGATGAGAGACATTCTTGTTCTGCCGTAATTTGTCCGCCCTTGTAGTCCGTGTCATTTTTCCATGAGTGCCCGGGGCCGCCTTAGCAATAAGAAATTGCGGACCGTGCTATCTCGTCCCATCTCTTACGCACCGGGCACTCATGGCTAAATGCACTATGATCCGCTTTATCGGATCCTGCATATCTACAATTTTTGCATTTCGGTGCCAAGCCTTCGATCCAATCTGTACATATCTCTTTTATATGGTCTACCCCCCTACAGTAGCTACATATTTCAAGTGTTTCTTTGCAGAGGCGCTTAGGGTGGCCGTACCCCAGACAGAGTGAACACTGTATGATTGGTGATTGGTCCTCCACCCTAACCCTCTGCAAATCGATGTTGACCTTTTCTTCGTCTATCATTTTTCTCCATAGCTGGGGGGGACTCTTAGGACGACATGGCTGGTATGCGGATTTCTCGCTGGTCTTCTGTACAGTATATTTATGCTTGCATCTGCTTCTTCCCTTAATTTATCTAACAGGTCTCTATTCTGTCTTTCTATGGCAGCTTTTATTTCGTCGTCCGTATTATAGGAGAGTACGTCCCTTAAAACTATCAAGGGATTTTTATTTTTTATTTCCTGAACGTCTAAGTTCTTGTCCGAATTTTTTAACTTGTCCTTTAACTTTTCTCTTTCCTCTTTTGTTTTGCAGCCAACTATGATTTTCCTATCTTTTGCCTTACGTATTTTCTCTATCTTTATGTTACCTTCCTTTATGTTGACTGCTTTCCGTATTCTGTCCAGTACTTCCACTCCTGTTTCTGTTTCATCTTTTGCTGTGACAACTACCGAATGTAAAGTCTTTAGTTCTGTTCGTTTTTCTCTTCCTCTTGTCACTATTTCTGCGTATGTTTCTCTTTGTTTTTCTTGCTGTTCTTGAATTTTTTCTATGCTGACTTGTAATTTCTTTATATTTACGTTGTTTTCCTCCAATAGTTTTGTTTGTCCCTCCAATTTCTTGATTAAAACGGATTCTTTGTCTTTTCCTTGTTTATTTACGTCTTTCGGATCTTCTCTTTTTCTTCCTACAGCATTTGGCTTTCTCCCTTCTCCACCTTTCTCGGATTCTACGAGGAGTTCATACAATCTGTCAATTGATTCTATTACCGCTTGTTTAATTTCGGTCTTTGTATTTCGAGACATGTTTAGATTGACTTTGGCCTTTGTGATACACGCTTTGGCCTCTGCCAATCTATGCGTTTTCCTCGGAGGGCTATTACATACTGTGTCTGATGAGTCTCTGTGGTCTCCAGCCTTCTGTACCTTAGCGACTATTCCCTTTTTTCTAGTCTCCTCTATCTCTTTTTGTTTTGTCGGAGAGCGAGTCGCCTTCTCTCTTTTTTCTCCTTTACTTTTCTCCCAATCCCCGATACTCCTCCTCACCTGAGAGGTATTTCTTGGAGATGGGTCAGTACTGGGGCTTTCCTTGTTATTCATCCTCGATGCAGCGGTATTGTCTACTTTTTTAACTGGTGTTCGGAGTCCAAACATCGTTTAAGTCAGGGGAATGCGTCAAATTTGCTACTTATACTATTTATTTTAAAATTGGGTCAATAGACCTCTAATCAATAAAAATTAGTTTAAAATACTTATTCTAGTAGACTTAGTCAAAAGACATAAGTGTAGGTCAGGTACTTTTCATTAAAACTTATAACTAAAAGACTAGATTATAGTTTAAAATACTAAATATTAAACATTAAATAGTTAGGCAATAGGGCCTTATCGTTAAAAAGTCTTATAATAATTTTTAAGAAAAAAATTTTAAAAAAAATTCTAAGTTACTAAGTAAAATGAAAAGTTTTTTAAACTAAATAAACTTGCCAATAGGCCAAGTTTATATGTCTAGAACTTAAATCTATATTAACTCTAGGATATTTACACTATGGGCTAGGTGTCACTGTTTATTTAAAAAATTTTGAAAAAAAATTCCCAAGTGTTTGTTTACGTTTTACGTAAGTGGATTCCAGAAAAAAATTTTTTTGTTTCTGATCTTTTTGCCAAAATTTTTGGTAGGTATTGTTCAGCACTCAAAATAAATGTGATACCTTTCACTATGTTTCTGAGATCCTTAATGTCCTTAATTTTGTTTAAACAATTTTTTAAATTTTTTTCTTAACAGTTTGTTTACATTTATATCCTAGGTTGTAAAAAGTTAAATATAGGTCCTAAAAATACGGGGAAGGTGTCATAACGTTCCTTTGTTCTGTCTGTTTATTAAAGAATAACTGTGTCTTCTCACTTGTTATTTCGCACTGTGATTTTTTGAAAAACTTTGAAAATTTTTGACTTTTTTCTTTTTCAATATCTTTGTCCCCAGGTGTCCGATCTTCAATCTGGAAACTGTGTCTTATGCTGCTCGCCTTCCCCTATCTGGCAATATATGTCACGAGCCGGCTGATCTGGATCATTGACCACGTGACCACGTGGTATTTTATTTCTTCGATTTTCTCGAAATTTTTCCCCGGGATAAAATCGAGAAATCACTCGGGGTCAGAGAGCTCGTCAAGAGCTACTCGGATTTGTATAGGAAGTGGTATGTCGCAGATCTATTTCCGGCTCTGTGATTTTTTAAAGGTCAAAATTTTAAAAAAATTTGACTTTTTAATTTATAATTATTTTTCCGTTTCACTTTTTAAAATTCTGATTTTACTGTAATGTTCTCCTGATTTTTACGCGTCGTTTGGTATATAACTTAACTATTTTATTTTCACTTTTAACGTCGCTAGGAATTTTTAACTGTATTTTTGCGTCTGAGCACTACTCGCGAGCGTGGAAGCGATCTACACTCGACTGCGACTCGCTATGTTATTTAGAAACAATCATTTTGAGTAAACCTTTCCATAAAACCAAAGTTTTTTTTTTTTTAATTTTGCGAGTTCGGTATTCCGTAGCCGTGTACAGGCGTGCGTTTTTAAATCTATGAATAACGTTCTAATTCTTTAAAAATTTAAATGAAGTCTCCTTTAACTAAGACTTCCTATCTACAATATTTAAGGTATTTCGCCTGGATGTGCCAGCGCTGATGGACATCCTGTATAAACGTTACTTCCACATACTGTACTTAATACAGTAAGGTACGGTATAATCCGCAACGGGAACATGTTTCGAGTAGGCTTCAGACTACCGAGAAGCCGGGATTAAGTTACGGGTCGTAACTAATGGATAACCTTGACATTTCTTTTAAACTTGCCTAACTTTTCTGATTTGTTCACCACTGTCACGTGGCATTTTAATAAGTTCCGACTTTGCATAAATAACAATTTTTTTTTTATGAAAATAGATGGCAAATTAGCATGCGGTTCACCTGATGTTAAGTGAGCGCAACCCATAGACATCCGTACAAGCAGATGCGTTGCCTACCTATAACCTTTAATGGACAGAGGAGGATATAGACAGAAAAAAGGAAAATATCCTTTTTTCTGTCTATATCCTCCTCTGTCCATTTCTCCTTTTCCTCGTTAACCCCTCCCCGTCCAACCCTCTTCCCGTCACCATCGTATCCTTATGAGAAAATGGTGGGAAGGGGAAGAGGACTGAAATTTGGACTCCGGCACCTCACTCAGGAACGCAGAGTACTTCTCCTTCACGCCTGTCTTCTGTGAGGTCGTGGTATATCACCGGTCGAGCCGGCCTATCCGAAATTTACTCAAACATTATGTTTTCGTGGTAGTGGATTAAGAATTCGAGGCGGTGGGGGAATAAATCACGTTTCAAGTTGTAGTAACGCGCTTTCAGTATGATTTTGTTTTATATTCTAGTATACATTTTTATGCTATCTGTGTATATGTATGTATTTAAAATGTAACCATTTTGTTCAGCAAATTGTTTAACTTTATAAATTTAATGTACATATTTAACATAATATTTATTGGTTATTAGTTTAACATAATATGTATTGAAATGAAACATACGCAAACGTTTATGAGATCGTGTAACCTTGTGGTAACGAACCTAACTACATAAATACGGGCTCATTCATAATCCTTAACGCTTTCACGACTACGCCTACTCCACAATAATTGTAACGTTTTTTGACCTGTAAAATACTTTTTCTTTGTCGACAGGTGTCGAATTACGTCGAGAGAGAGCCCAAGAGGCTGCAAAGAGACGTTCGTCGCTTGACAATTGTTCCCGAGTGGGGCGCCAACGTGGCTCCAATGCCCCCATTGACCCAGAACACGCTGCGATGCTATTCCGAGACGCTAGGGGGGTGAGTTATCTTGAATATTTTTAACGTGTACTAACCTTTTGCCATTTAGCGTTATGAAAATGGTCTGTTACTCCACGTAACTAATTAACAAGTACGTAGAGATGTAGTGAAAGTAACCCCCCTATACTGAAATAGTTTCCCGTACAGTCTGAGAAAAATGTAGTTAGAACTAGGTCTCATTCTCTCTGAAATAATATGTATTTGTATTCAAACGTTGAGCCATCTTTCCATTTGTCTTTCAATCTTGTCCACTGTGACACTTAAAATTCTTTTCAAAACCGGTAATTTTTTCTCCGCAATCGTATCTCACTACAAAATATTATATTCATATAGAGTACCTAACAATAATTTAATGGTCTCTTGAAACGTAGAGAATTGTTGAATAAATCCATTACGCAGATCTTGCTATTCAGGACATTATGCAATGGTCTCTTAAATGGGCTGTTCGGCTCTTAAGTGGACAACAACAACTGTTGTTGGGTTATTTTTTATTACGTGTTTATAACTTGCACTAGATAATTGATGTGCGATTCACTTATAAAAAAATATTTAAGCTCCCATGTAATACATTCTAACTGAGTAGAATGTATCCATAATCGTTGTCTCTTTTCACCATACTTACTCAGTCTCAAATGAGTTCGGAAATGTGTCTGTGCATATACCAAGAAAACCAACACTTCAGCAAAGAAAATATTGGGCCACGATGTTTGTCTATTTTTTGTTTCTAAAAAAGCTGAAATTTAAAACTGAAAAAAAATACAGCTTTTTTGATTATTCTAATTAATGATTCTGTGTATCAAAATTAACAATATTCTTAAGGCGTTCCATTTATAGACAAATATCTTCGAATTAAAATTAAATAACTTATTATGCAAACTAATATAGTACAATACAGCACGATTTATAAAATAATAATTGACCTGGAAAACTTCGAACCTCCTTAGAATTAAATTAATTTTATATTATTCGCAGGATGAGTTGCACTCAGGCCCTACCCTTTGTTGAAGCCCCTTGAGACATAATTTTCATTTTGTTGATTATACACAATTTGTAGATCCTGTCATTTCAACAGAGATGACGTCGCATACAAAAAATGTATGAGAAAACTCTCGATATCATAATTTTCTACACTTTTTTATATTTCTTTTTAGATAACATTCACATCAAGAAAGGCAGTGGTTCTTAATTATTAATTTCGTAAATAACACGACTTTATTATATCTACATAGATTAGTGCCCTCTACAATAATTAAATGTATATGCTGACCATCAACATATCGGTGAAACGATTTTACACATAAAAAACCATAGAAAATTATTGTAGAAAATTTCAAAAGAAAAACATATCACTTTGCTAAGACTAAATAAGCCTAATAGCTATAAATTGTGTTCCAATAAAGGAATAGGTTTAGTTCCAATCAAAGCATTAATGCTAGACGATTTGAATGGGTTCGCATGAATGAAATAGGTTTACTAAACTTTGGAATCGTAGAAAAATCTGGTAGCTACGCAATGAAACTGCGCAATATTTAAGAAAATATGTTTAATATTCTGCAACAGACTTGTTTATTGCTTTCATAACAAATTCTAAAAGTACTTTTTTTATTATAAATAGTATTATTTTAAAACGTTACCAATTTTAATAAATCGAATTTCAAATATTTATTTAATCTTTCTAACTTAAATTTCAAGTTGATCCCTGCCATGTAATTAATATCCCATAATTACATGCTCGATGTTAAATACATCATGATTGTTAGTGTTCAGGAAGGATAGATCATAAGATAGATATTCATCGATGAGAGACTGAACGTGGTGTAGAAAGCACTCACCTACTACCACTAACCATTTATATGAATTGCATTAAATACATTTGATTCATTGGGATTGCACCGTAAGAGCGCTTGTAGATGTCCGTTTTTTTAACAGACTTCAAAAAGGAGGAGGTTATCAATTCGTGTATATGTTTTTTTTTTATGTTTGTTATCTCAGAACTCCGCTCCTGGTGAACTGA
>JWHW01025223.1:11438-25856 GCA_000931545.1 Papilio glaucus | reverse complement strand
TTTGATCTTATGAGGTTTAGCCAGTGTTTGCAATGTTAGTACAAAAATAAGTTTTTTACAACAAACCTTTGAAATTTTCTGATTCTCTCTATTATAATATGAATGTATTATACATAGTACGCTTCCTCTTGAATCGCTATGTCTATTGTTGAAAACCGCATTAAAATCCGTTGCGTAGTTGTGTCCGTCAGATCTAAGGGAAAAGACAGCGAAAACGACTTTGTTTTATAATATTTAAAGATGTCTAAAGAGATCTAATGTGATTGGCGCCTTTTTAAGGTTTCGTGAATAAATTTGTTTATATGTCGGGTTTTACTGTAAAAATTATTTAATTGTAATTAGTTACAAGGAACAAAATACGTACTTTCTTTCTATGAAGCGATTGAAAGGAAATAGTCACGCGTTGGTTGTTAATAATTGCTAATGTAGAGATAAGATATTAAAATTATAATTAAAAAGAAAGACAAAGTTATCTGATTAATATAAATTTCCCGACCTATCTATATATTTCTTATACATATATTACATCTATTATAATATTTCTTACGTAATGTACTAATACTTTTGTTGGATTTTCTTTCTTAAAGTGTGAACGATAGCGAAAAAAATAAATAAAAAAAACTGGGATTTGCGGTTGATTAGATATAACTAGATGTAAAGCTATTTTAATTGGCGATTACCGTCTTACTAAAAAAGTTAATAATAAATCAGAAATTAACTTTGTACAACGACTAACATTAACTAACTACCTGACTAAAGGTAGTCAGTCGTGAGAGTGAGAATATAGATAAATAAATATAAATTTATTGCTGTTATCCTACAAACGATCGCCAACACAATTAATTTAGCGTTACAACTAATGAGCATAGACTGGTGACCAAACTACGGATAACCCTATGAGATGGATCACCAGGTCTTTGTCCCAAAGATTATGACTACATTATTTAATGTAATGTATACATTAGATTTGAATAGTTTAGAGTAGAGCTATAATATTCAAAATGATTACTTTTGATTTTGAAAATAATACACAACTTTTTAAAATAATAGTAAAAGTAATGTGGGTGCACGTGTGTGGTGGATATGTGCGTGTGTGTGTGAGAATGTGTAACACAGTTCACTGCCTGTGTGCGCATATGCGTACGAAAATACACAAAAGAAAGGTACAAGTTGTAAATATGTGTCAGTTTAGTTTTTATACACTACGTTTTTCAGTTCCTTTGTAGTCAGATTTGTTCAGGAATTTAGAAACCTATATTTTACACCATCTCTTAGTGAATGGGAATAGATTTACAATTTTGTATATAGCTTATTGTAAATAAAATTACCTAGGACTTTTGGCCAAAACCAGAGTGGAAACTAACATGGCACACGACAAAATTGGGAATTTTCTCTGATAGCACACTTGGATCGAAAAATAGTTTTGAGTGTTTTCTAGTTAACTTGTTGAGAGTGTAATAGTTGGCATACCGTTGTGTCTCCTTTAACTTTTCTTATATGAGTCATTAGTGGGATAACTATAGAGAAGGGAATAGGCTGATTTGAGAATAGCACGGTGGGCTCTTTCCAATTAAAAAAATTAAAATAAATAGATATTTTGTGAACATAGTATCGTAATCAAGTTAACGATTATTGACTATTTTTTATAGTGAATAAACGAGCACTTGACCACATGTTAGAGGTGAAGGGGTCGAAAGATGATACGCACTTAGCAGTTAAGTAACATGCCATTCATTCTTCTGTTGAAGGTACCTATGTGATGATTGGACGGAAACACTGACGCTGGAAACTTACTCCATCTCCATCTTTTGCCCTAAGCACGATAAACGGAGATTCGACCCGCTTTATATTAACGCGCGGTATAAAAGGAAAAAAATGAAAAGACCTGCCCTATGTCTAAATGACCGATGGTACAATGGAGATGGGGCAATTAATTCTTATAGTTCCTACACACACTGCTTATAATGCAACCTATAAAACACTGCTATATTATATGATTTTTTTTGTTGTTTTAAATGTTTGTTTGAAATTCACACGTGTGTATGAAGCACTTATGATTCTGCGTTTTTTCCATCGAGTGAGATGCCACAGGCCGCCCCCACTTTCCTTATCCACTATTGATTATGACATGAAATTGAATTGTCTACGTTTTTGCAATTTCAGCCAGGGATGATTCGCAGATCTTCGTGAAGTTCTTCCGATTCCACCAGTGCTACGATTTGATCCCGACGTCTGCCAAGCTAGTGGTATTCGACATCCAGCTCCTCGCGAAGAAGGCGTTCTTCGCCCTCGTCAGCAACGGTCAGTGACTACTGTGACTACCCTTACCACGATGGATCAATTATAAACGTCCCTAAATGTGTATGTAATTACAATATAAATCAATTTTCTGCCTCTAATAGACGCGTACGCTTTATTCTGCTGCGTTGCGATTTTTATTAGGCAAAGCGGACAAACAAATCAACTTAATCGTAAGAAACCACTGCCGCAAATAAACATCGAGCTTCCAAATGTACCTACCTAAAATATATTTATAAATTATTTTCTATGCCACTGAGGGATGTCATTGTAATTTTTATTCGCCAAGGGTAAATAAGATTAAATAATTACACGACTACGACAATACCTAGGATGAATTTTTATGACAGACTTTCCTAGCGTCTATTTAGAAATCAGCGACGAAAGTGATTCAAATTGAACGAACCAGAAGTTAAGTACGGAGCGAGATATATGTAAGTGTTTTTGAAGCGATTACAGGATTTTTGTTGACATCATCATTAAATTGAATATGCGAGGTATCCTATTCATGACCATCGATTAAACATCGTACTATTTTACGTTTGTTTAAAGTATCTATTCATCCATATTATTTAAATTGATAAACATTTGAATGTCGTATCGCAATGCGAGCTCCTCAATGGACGATTGTAAGTAAATTACAGGCATGTTGCGAGTAAATGATTAATAACTGATTTGTGTGCGACTTGTGCTCCGAAAATAAGTTTTCTTTATGTTTTGATATCTTGGGAGTTATGTATTTTATAAAAATTATAAATACACACTTGCCGAGATATCGGGAATCTAGTCTGGAGCGTTAGTTACCGCTCAAAGGAATATTTCCTTGTTGCTAATGCTTAGTAGTGGGATTTTTACACCCTTCGTTCACTTATTCGTGGAGATTTAATACAATATATATAGCATTGTATGATTATTCATTGAACTAGTTTAAGGCGGAAGTATTGTAATTGAAATTTTACTAAAGGATTGCGTTTCTGTATTGTGTTCGTATGAGAAATTTGCAAAGAACCTTTCGAAGTATTACTTGTAGTGAAGTTGAAATATTACGATGATAGGTACAGTCGGGGCCGTTCGCGGTATTCCACTTACAGTAAATTTGCCTTGTTCCTTGCAACGAGACAAACTCCGCCTCTTCTTACAAATAACCAATTAGGTAACAGTGAGTTGTGCAAACGATGGAATAATAGTAAAAAGCAATCAGTCGTACTGTTTTGCATCCCCGTATGTTTCCCTCCTTCTCCTCTGCTCGTCAGACGAAATCATTATTTTTGAATACTCAATTATTACATCATTGACCTACCATTTTTTCGTATAAACACATTTAAAAGCACCATCCTATTGGTTTTAATTTCAGAGTTTTCGTCTCAAGGTGTCCGAAACATTGAAATGATTGTCACTTTTAAGGTGGAATACCGCCATCGGTCCCGATAGTATATTAACTCACTCGATAGGTATCTCAACGATTGCTGCCCTAGTGATCAAAGACCAAATTATAATATAAAGGTCGTCTAAGCTAGTAAGGACTCTGGAATAACGAGATTTATCACTTTATGTTTTAAAGGTGATGAATACGAACGTATTGGTGACAACGATTTGGTATTTCTAGACTTTGGCTAGCGCAGTTAGGATTGTATTATTTTATTGCTATGTTTGTTTTTTTTTTTATTGATGAGCATGTGACGCTAATTTAGCATTGTATAAAAATGTACATGATTCAAAGAAATGAGCTCATAACTTGGAGCTTACAAAGTTCTGCCGTGGCGAAGCTATTGTGTAAACTGAATTGTTATTAATAACGCCCCATGCGTTATTAACAACAATTCAATTGAAGTTAAAAGGAAAGTTGTGGATGTAGTATACATACAACAGTGTAATGATATAGATATAACTTGAGTTTCGTTTGGGGTATTATGTATGTCAACGTAAAATTGTTATCATTAGTTTATAATCTCACTGTACTATATTTTTTAAGATATTATTATTATATACATAACCATCAATTTTATGGAAGAAGGTGGCAAACGAGCCAGCGGTTCACCTGATGTTAAGTGCTACCCATAGGCATCCGTAACAAGCAAATGAGTTGCAGATGTGTTGCCTACCTTTAATAGCCAGAGGAGGGGACTTTAGACAGGACAATGTATACTTCCTTCCCCTATTCATCCCCTTCCTCGTCGAATCATCGTCCCCTTCCCATCCTATCCTTTGTAGGAAACGATAGATGACTGAAGAGATAGAGGACTGACTGAGCCTTCGGCACATCACTCATCAGATGAAACGTAGAAGTATAAAATACTCTTACATTACGCGTGTGTTCTGTGAGGTCGTGGTATTTTCCCGGATGAGCCGGCCCATTCGTGCAACAGATGTTGTTGTTGCGAGATTTACCGCTGTTATAACTTCTATTTTATATCTTAAATGTTTGCACTACGTCGTAATAATGCAAGACCAGATATAAGTTCACAATTGTTCGACTTAACATCGCGAGTTTACGAATTATCGCAAAAAATACGTCAATTAAAATTGTAAATGGTTTGTTTAGTTCACAATTTTACGACATTTCATAATGTCGCTAGTGAGATTATAAACTAACGATGTTTATTGTTTACGGTGATGTATACATATATAAAGATACAACTAAGAAAGACAGGTTACTAAAAGATTCATAATATTCATTCACTGCGTATAATATTCCAGGAATATTATTTTTTACATTTAATTAGATATGTTGATTACTTGAAAGTAACGATGAAGCGAAAATGTGATAGCGAAAAAAGTCAATACTAACACGACACATTTGCTTAGTCAAATCTATGATTATAGTGACGTGGGCGATTTCTATTCATGATTTTGTTTATGAATTTGGCATTATTAATATGAATAATTTATTTGTATGACAAATATTTTATGTCAAATTTTTTTACGAGAGATTGTCATTTTTTTGTTGACAGGAGTTCGTGCAGCACCGCTTTGGGATAGTCAGAAGGGAAAGTTCGTGGGCATGCTCACGATCACAGATTTCATTAAAATCTTGCAAATGAACTACATGCACTCTGGCGTCGCAATGGAGGAGCTAGAGAACCATAGCCTGTATACGTGGCGCGGTAAGTATCTGAAGGCATGATCAGAAAAAGTACATTATTTCCTTTTTTTTGTTAGCCTGCAGGCGTTCTATACTGGACGTAGGCCATTTCCTAAAATAGCCCGACGATCTCGTAGGACAAGGCATCGATTTTTGTGGCGATCCCATGGTGGGAGGCTATGTCCAAAAGACAATGTTCAATAGTTGATGACTAAAATATCACAATTAGCCTTATTGGACACTTGAAGTTTTTTAAGTTTCTTTTAAATTGAATTACTTTTACGTACATAACGTAATTACGAATTGAACTTTCAGATCTGCTGGACGATCTTGACAAGCCGCTTGTGTCCATCACGCCAGATGATTCCCTCTACGACGCCATATATACTATTATACACAATAAAATACATCGTCTGCCAGTAATCGACCCTGTTTCCGGAGATGTGTTGTATATCATAACACATAAGCGAATACTCAGATTCCTTTTCTTATATGTAAGTTATTTACTGATCTCTGCACTTTTGGTAGGCTTATTGCCACAATTTTTTACACTTCGTTGATTTATATTGTATTGTTGGAAAATGTAATTTGTTAAATACCGACTTTAGTATATTATTGTAATTATTCATCCACAAGCGACTTTTCGGCGGTCCGGGTTTGCACGAGTATCTAGGTATAGACAGAAAAACACGCGTGACGTGTGGTGACAAAACAACCTAGATGACAAAACATGCTGACAAACAAGTTTAGTGTCAATGAATTAACTTAACCGTTATCTTTTAGAAACTTATGGAACTTTATATACTTTATATATGATAAAATAACATTGAAATTGCAATAAAAAGTATTGTGTTTGAGGTGAGTTATCGAAACTATTTGGAGTTCATCGCGGACCACCATCGAGACATGGGAATTTTATATATTGAGACGTGCATCCATTAGATGCTGACATTAGTGGACATTGAGCGTGTATTAGATTACCTATATAATTCGATCCAGCGTACTGCGCAGTGAATTAGCCATTATTGAAACCTAACAGCTTGGTGCCTTACATTTTGACTACAGGGTGTCTCAGTAAGAGTGCACTTTTTAAATGTTGTAGTTTTTTTTTTCGTACAAGTGGCAAATCTGATATTTATTATCTGAAATCTATGATTTTTCCGATTATCAAAAATGGATCTCTACACAAAAAAGAACGCGTTGCCAGTGTAAAAACCCATAGCTAAAAACGCTACGCTGAGTCCCCTCCCAACTTTTGCGGAAGTTTGGTCGAGAAAGAACCTAAAACTAGACTTAATTATTTTTATTTTATTAGTCTTTCTTGCGTCGATGTTCCCGTCAGTCTCTTGAAAACATTGATGCTGTAAACAAACGTTCGACGTGCCGAACACATCAACTCGACATAACAATTCCAAATTTAAAGTCTACGCAGTGAATTTTTGTCCACGAGACAAGTAAAATGCAGCTTACTCTGGAGTTTATGCTGACACACAATGCAAAGCGCTAGCAATTCGTTACAGGAGCAAAGTGAATGACGTTTTTTTCTGAACCAAAAAAAAAACATTTTCATCGAAATAGCAACAGACTTGGGGCACTTTCCGTATATTAAAAGTAGGTGTTTTATATTTTAAAATGAAATAGTGCACTGTTATTGAGGCAGCCTATATAAAAACTAAGCGAGTCATTTTATTTACAAACCATTTCTTATTAGAGCAAAGGCTGTCGACGGTGCAAAATGTATTGGACGTTTTTTGTAGATCACTTTTCTCCAGCAAGATAATACTGTAATACTATATGGCTGCAATACTGGCTGTAATATGTTGCTAAAGAATGTACATAGTTAGCTTAAAGTGTTAAAGTGTATTATATTTATATATAAACATTCACGATAGCCAAGTGTTTGGATTTTTGACTTATAAATACATCAGTTCTGTTGATAGTATTAAAATTGTAATAAAATATGTGTAAATAAGATCCAAATAGTACGTACATTAATTATATAATTATTAATAACTAATATAATATATAGTGGCGCGGTGACCCAAAGTGGCCCTTGGCCTCCGACGATAACAGTTTCCACTCTCTCGCCAGTTTCGAATTTGAAGTTGAAGCAGGTCCTCCTCAACTACATCTTTCCAGTGATACCTGGGACGGACGACTGGGCGTCGGCTACTCGGCCAAGTATTCACGTTCTTTTCCTCATCTATTCTTCCCCGGTGGTCGAGTGAGCGGAGTTTTTGTGCTTTTATTTCTCCAATTATGATTATTTTATTATTAATTACATATAAATACAAAATACAGATTGTGCGGGTGATGACTACAACGGATGTTCACAAGTTCATTGGCCGAAAATATTATGATTTTATTGAACATACTGCAATGCGAAAATTGTTCTCGTTGTACTTATCACCCGAACAGTCTGTATAAATTGTAGTTACTAAAAACAATTAAATTAGATTCGTAATTTCGAGTTTTTTTTTACAGATCAATGAATTGCCAAAGCCGCGATATGTTCACAACTTACTGCGTGACCTTGACATTGGCACTATGGAGAACATCGAAACGGCCACCGAGGACACGACAATCATAGAAGCCCTTCACAAGTTCGTCAATAGAAGGGTTTCGGCGCTGCCGGTCGTTGACAGTGAAGGACGACTGAAAGATATTTACGCGAAATTCGATGTCATTGTAAGTTTTATATTTTTTCCTATCATCATCATCAACAATTTGAGAGCTTTTTGTAAAATCGATCAGGTATTTCGTGACAGCTAATGGCGTGACGCTCTAATGGCGTTACGTCCCTTCTACGTCACACACGATATTATATTCAAACTGTTGATTTTTGCTAAAGATTATTGTGTGAGTCATTACATCAGTTAATAGTTTTAAAGTATTTGTGAAAAAAGTACACAATGTTGCTATTACATAAATTTTAACAATCAAAATGTTTAGATATCTATTTGTAATTATAATCTTGTCTCAGTTAACTAATCCTTATTTTATAATTTTGTTTAGTCATTTTTACGTGTATGTACAATGTGATGTTTTGTTTTTCAAAACCAG
Source organism: Papilio glaucus (assembly GCA_000931545.1). NCBI lineage: Eukaryota > Metazoa > Arthropoda > Insecta > Lepidoptera > Papilionidae > Papilio > Papilio glaucus. The sequence continues at coordinate 17,413 of JWHW01025223.1, read as the reverse complement.
AATTTGGCTGCAAAAAGGACTTACAATAACTTGGATGTAACGATAAAAGAGGCCAACAAACATAGAAACGAATGGTTTGAAGGAGTTTATAAATGCAAACTCGACGAGTCGCTGTATAATATAATGAAGAGGATTGTAAGAGCAGAAGTAAGTCCCATTATATATTAATTTTAATCAACAAACACCTTTAAACAATTGACTGGTTGACATAATTACATTGAGTCTATTTATTTAATTATGTTACACCAACAAGACATTGTTGGGAGCTAAAAAAACGGGCATGTTTTTAAAATAATCTGCAAGCCAAGTTTCATAACATTTTTTTTGGTTTTCAAGGCATTATATTAGAAAAAATCTCAAAGAAATATTGAAATAATATAGTTTCTCGTCTCGCATTTTTATATTTGGACCGATAATTGTTGTTTTAATATTGATAAATAACCAGTGTTTAATCGTTTTTATAAATCAGAAGAAAAAATGAGATTTAAATTGATACTTTTTCTTAAAATAATTTTTTTATGTTGTATTTTTGACTTGTTTTTTGGATTTTGAAAAAAGTTAAAAGACATGATAACTCAAAAATGTTACTTTTTCGTAATGCATATGGGGATTAAAATAATTGCAAATAGTCACCCCTATCACCTTCTAACGGTAATACGTCAAGTTACCAATAACCCTGTACAATGTCTGCATTAAGTAGGATTTTGAAATTGTTACAGTTATTGGTTTGCCTGGGTAGATCATAGTTCTTAAAGCCCTTATTTTCTTTATAGGTACATCGTCTGGTCGTTGTCGACGATGAGGATAAAGTGATCGGTATAATATCGCTGTCTGACCTGCTTAGTTACATGGTGTTGCGCACAGGTGGCAACGCGACAGAAGTAAAGCCCAAAGAACACGCCTCCATCGAGGAAACCGATGAAAACCCCGACAAACTACCAACACAAGATGAAGACGTTGATGTTTCAGTAAAGAATGAGGAAAGCGAGACTGAAAAACAATAAAACCAATGTGATTCTCTTACATGATGTAAGAATTAGGTTAAGAGATTATGTTTTAGTATAACATCTTTGCGTTACGCGCTTTAACAAATGAAATATTATAATCTTACGTTAATCAAATTAAATTTTTTAATCATTGTAACATAGGCATGTAGAAACTGAGTTCGCAACATACAGGATGGTGAGAACTCTATGTCGGAAATCCAGTTTCTCCAGATGTCAGTGCGTAAAGCGCTTCAATCGCGGGATAAGTAAGGTCCATAAGTATTTTGGGCCAGATGGAATTCCTCCCATTGTGCTACGGACTTGTGCTCCTGAGTTGGCACCGGTCTTAATACATCTCTTACAGTATTCCTATTCCTTAGGTGTTTTCCCGAAATCATGGAATAAAATCTAAAGAAAAGGATGGCTCAACTACAGGGATCCATCCAACTACAGGCCTATTGCCATTACCTCTTTGCTCTCGAAAATTATGGAAACTACTATAATCTGCCAGATTAAGAGGTACCTAGAGAAGCACCAGCTGATTAGTGACCGCAGGTACGGTTTCCGTCAGCGTCGCTCAGCTGGTGATCTTTTTAGCATACCTAACACATCGTTGGGCGGGGGCAATCGAGAGCAGGAGGCCATGACGTGTGGACGTAGCAAAAGCCTTTCATCGGGTATAGCACAAAGCGCTGCTGCAAATTAGGAACATTTATTTTTATGCAGATCTACTATTTCTCTCATCACACCATCTTGATAATTGGCATTCCACTGCCGTGCGATTTTCGCGTAATTTCCTACCTTGCACAACTGTTCCAAATCAATACGACTTAGGGTCCTACAAGACAATAACGTTCTTATGTTGTTGCAGTTGTTCAGGGGCGTCGGAGATCACTTTACATTAGGCGACCCGCAGCTCGTTTGCTCCATTATACCATAAAAGAATCTTAAATACAATGTTCGAAAAATGTTTAAAATGAACACAGAAACGGTTGTTACTGGTCTACTACGCCTAAATTGTAAAATGTATATAATTGTAATAGTGGTTGTCATAAAATAACCATTACAGTGATATAAAGCTTTCATTTTTCATTCATTCATGTGAAATATTATTTTATTGCTTTTGTTGATTCATTATAATCCACTTTTAATCTTTGACATTTATAATTAGAATAAACATAATATTATTTATTAAGTACCTCCGTCAACTTCTTCCATTATAAATATGTATTAACCTTTTTATATTTAATCTAAAATAAAGCACGCGTCAGTGTCAAACTATTTGTATGCTCCTATATATTTGATGTCTATAAGAACCGTGTCTAATTGTGCCCGGTTTTTGAAAGGTTTGTCAAAATTTATTTGACTGACTCTTGTATCAAGTTAACCACCTTATCAAATCAATTTCAGTTTTGAACAGGAAAAAAATCGACGATCGTGTTTTGCGTGTCTAGCAACTCAAACGATATTTAATTGGCCATCTTGCTATTATGTTATATATTTTTCTGTTAGCTTTTCTCGACCCGTGCGGTCTTAGAGAGATATGGAGGCAACATTTTTTGATTTTCTGTTTTTAATTGAACGAAGTTGTAACTTGCAAGACAAAATATAATTGCTTTTTTTTGCTTCTGGCTCAAGCATAGCGACAAGCTAACCCCTGTCACATTTGAGACCTAGCAACTTTGGTGGGTAGCGATCACTATCCCTGTCTAACCGATGTGGGGTTAGTAGGCGTAAGAGATTATTTCTTGTACAACAGCTTGCAAATTTGGTGTTGTGTCATTTTGTAACGGTCACCATAAAAGTGTAATCACTTACATCGAGGCCTGACCTTTTAATCATATTGTCCAATAATTAAACAGGAATTTTATTAGTCCTAAATATGATTCTGCTATGGCTGATATTATAACTGGTGTTTAATTAGTAAAAAAATATTTAAGCCAATGAAATGATTATTTTGATAATTAAATACAAGTTTTATTAGATACTTTTTAATTTAACATAGTATTTACATTTTATTTTAAATGTAAAGCTATTATTTTACAATTTTAAATTGATAAAAAAAAATTGAAAATGTAGGTGGGCCTTTTTCATGTAATTTCTTGCGATTTTTGTTTAATTCCAAAATTTGCATACGTTTATTTTAAATATGTTAAAGTTTGATAATATTACGCTGATTTTAACAGCATTAAAGACCTTAGCCTTCTGAAAATATGTACATCGTAGTCCCTTAACAATAAGGCATTGGGTAACGCCTAGTTTGTTAATTATATTTATTTCTACTTGTATACATGCTTGCTAGCTTCATTGAACAAATGCTGTTAAATATATAGAGTGTGAACACGCATATTCCAATGATATTTTTTTGGTTTTTTTTTCAATTATAACACCTAAGTTTTTTTGTTATTTCTAGTTCTCTTAGTCATGGAATCTCTGGTAACATTCATCTGAAGACAATTTCGACCATCACTTTCTGTCACTTTATTATGATATACTAATTTTTCTTTGTTGGTGATAAATGTGTATTAAATATAATAAAATTAAAGTAGTATTTTCTAAAAGTAGTTATTTGTTAATATTTAAATAGGATGGATCTAGGGTGATTGATATCTTGCTAACCAATATTGCATTCTATGCTAATGTGTTATAAATAAAGAAATCTTTCTTGTGTACTTTTAATTTAAAAAATCCTTTAAATATTTGATAAAACTATGTAAAAGTAAAACTAAAAATAATTATACATTCGGTTTATAGAGATTAAGATTGTTTTTTGTGTCCTATCAGCGTGTCTTTCATCTGTAAATAGACCTTAAGGTATTCTTCTTGAGAATATAAGCAAGCGCACATTCACACGCAGATTATAAAGACGAAATAAAAGTTGATTGATATACGATTCTATATTATGTGTTTTATTTATCTACCTATTTTGTTTATTTTTGATAGTTAAAAATCAAAAGGAGGCTGATTTCTGATTGCTGATTTCTGCCTAAACAGAAATCATCAATATACGGTTAACTGTTATAAACGGTATTGTATGGCAGCCTAGCAATGTGTATGGCGCATACGTGGTTAGTTTTTGTATTTCTAATCTTGAATATTTTCATATCAACGTATATCATCATCTCCCTACTCTCACGTTATGCGGGGTCGGCATACTATGACCATAGTCGATACTGGAAAGGTTTTTTTGCTACAGTTTTTACGGCCGGTCACCTGTCTGAAGCCGACCTAATGGGAATAATTGTTTATTCTTAAGTTTTCTTTAACCAGCGTGATCAAATATAATTCGTCGATGTATAGTCAAATATCATAAGGACGCGCATTTATTCTGGTAGGGCGCACCCATTCTCCTCAGGATTGCTATTAATATACTACGTATCGTTGACCGGCATTACTCTATTCAGCATTAAAATCCAGCTCTAATTACCATTCCTGTAAAATCAGTGGCCTCTTTCTTTTCATGGAATTCTATCAATATGTCTCCCGTGTAGTAAGTAATCCTTCTTTCCTTTCATTCGACAGTCGGCCACTGCTGGAAGTGGGCTTCCCCCATTGATCGCCACAAACATCGGTCCTTGCCAAATGCAAATGGACTCCCGCAACTTTGACCATATCATCGGTACTTGGCCGCCATTCCTCCTGTCCTGCCTTTCGGCTCCATGAGCCATCCTTTCTGTGAGCAATGTGTGCATCCCATTGCCATTTAAGTTTTACAATTCTTCAGGCAATGTCGCTTTGGTTCTGCAGCGGAACACATAACTTGTGATGCGATCTTGCAGAGAGAGACTTCGAGTCTTCATTGAGCGACCTAGAGCCGTCCAATGGCGCTCTCTCATTGACAACACGCTGGTCATAGACTTAGCCCAATAGACCAAGCTCGGGCAAACACTTTGTAGTAAGTAAACCATCACATTATTTACTATTGTTGTTTTCGAACTAATTGAATTCAGGGTTTGGCATCCCGGGTTGGCTTCACCTTTAGATAATAAGTTTTTACCATTTCATGCATTCTAAGAAGAAATTCGTGGAACACATTTTACTTACTGCTACTCGATGATAGGTGGCACTTTCACAAAAAGCCATCACTCAATGACAATGGACTGGATAATAACGATATCGCTATTCCGCACTAGATGACTCACGGCGACACGTGAATAGCATTAACATTCAACGTTGGTGGTTGGAATAATCAAATAATAAGAATGGCTTACCCATACATATAATAAAAATGTAACTGATGTACATAGAAGATATTTGAGAAAAACTATTATTTGGGGCCTCCATAAACGCAATAAAACCCAAAACAATGATTATTAGAATTTTTGTCTTTTTGTCTGTGCGTTTGCTATCGCTAATCTCAGGAACGGATTAACCGATTTGGGTTGTAACTAATGTATTGTGGTAAGCTTCACTTAACATTTAGTGTTTGGTTTATCTCAATCGGTTTATAAATAAAAAAGTTATATCAATTTAAAGAACCATCTCAAACATTTGTTCGATTAAAATGCTATAAAATAGAGTACTATTATATAGATTATTACTGTTAAGTACTATAATTTCGTTTAAGCAAACTTGCAGGCGCGTGAAACCGCGGGGCACAGCTAGTATTAAAAAAATTGCGTCATGAATGTACTCTATTAGAGAAGTAGGATTCAACAATGAGTGACACACGTAGCGGCAGGGATATAGTATATCAAGATCATCAAGATCAAGTCAACAGACAAAATTTCCAGTATATGGTTCTTTTTTATATGTATAATTTGAAACAACGTTACATTTATTTTCGGGTTTATAACGTTTAATTTTGTATTTATATTATGCTAAAGTTTCAAATGCTGCACAAAGATAAAGTGTGAGCCTGTTCCATATTGAATAGGCTCACCGTTGATATAGCATATATGCAGGCGTGGCGTAACATCAGAACAGAACAAAACTGACACAAAGACTATCAAGTGATGAATGGAGTTACTCTTTTGTACGCCAGCTAAA
>JWHW01025223.1:0-10853 GCA_000931545.1 Papilio glaucus | reverse complement strand
GTGTCTTAATAGACGATCTGACGATCGGGGCATTAAGCCCCGATCGTCAGATCGTCGCTAATAAAACCCCAAAATTGTAGTATATTTTTTATATTAACCGACAATCAGTATCGGCATGAACTTATTTGAAGTGAGAATAGTATACACAGAGTTTATGTTGCATAGATGGATTGATTGTATGAAAATAATTTTACAGTGGTAGAGCACGGAACGACAATATATCTTGCACGAATGCGCCGCCTCACGACCCCATAGAAGACAGGCTTAAAGTAAAAGTATTTTTGCGTTTCGTCTGATGCCGCAGACCTAATCCTGGTCCTCTTCTCCTTCTCATCCTTCTCTAATTAGAAACGGATGCAAAGGGGAAGACGATTTGATTTGATTTGAAAACGGAAAGTACTAAGGACTAGTTCTTCGCCAAATGCAGTCATGTGAAAGTATTCCATAAAAACGATCCATAACTTAAAATTTAAATAGGTTTAAGATTTTATACGAAACTTGAGATTATCGTCTCAAAGTCTTATCGTTCAGCACTTTATAGTATAGATATAGTAGTAATTTAAATGTTTGCTCTAACTGTGAAGCTTTATTGTTTGTTCCTCGCAAAATAAAATTTTCCGCAAGCCGTTCAAGCTATTGCATCCGAAGTGCAAAGTCTAACATAACAAAGCGTCAGTTGTAAATTAAATTGCATGATGTGCTTACATTGCACTGTTGTGTTGAAATTGAAAATATCTGTTCGAATAATGTTAAGAAAATTGCCTGTCATCTGATGCTACGAATATCGCTTCGAAAGCATAACGATTTTTATTCTATACAATTTTTTTAATATATAGTTATATACAAAAATAACAAATGCACTAAAAATATAAAATAATTCTACGCAATACATTATACATATAATAATAATCAATTCTTATTCGTATTTATTTTTGAAGCCGGTCTCAGCTAAGGAAATACCAATATACTAGGACACCTTAAGAAAACTATTTTACAAATAAACTTTATACTATGCTAGTGACCTGCCCCGGCTTCGCCCGGGTACCCGGTGGTAGTGGTAACTAAATATGGTGATCCGATCGCTACCAAACACGAACACCGCTGTGCCAATTCGAACAATTCTTGTAAATTTCATCGAAATCAGTCCAGCCGCTTCGGAGTCGTATACATCGCTTTTTATACATATACTATGTACATAGACTATATGAAAATCATACTCGACTGTTCCCCTCCTACCCTCTCCCCGAAAATGGTCGTTATTTTTAATTAATATAAATTAAAAATAACGACCATTTTCCCAACAATCATCATTATGTTCTTTTGATTAAAGTTATCTGTAATGATTTAATGATGAATGTAAGAATACATTATCGAAAAAAAACATTGATAGGAAAATAAAAATTATGTGCGAAATTTGTACAACAAACTCATTTTGTTTGTAGGACGATAAAGAAGTAAATGTTATTTAATTCCTTAAAGTATGTTAGTCCCCTCAGTCCCCAGTTTTATGTGAGACATCAACCCAAAGCAAGCAGAAATAATAATATCAAATGGCTGCGGCCCTTCCGCTGCAGATGCTGCAGAAGCTGCAGATCTTATTGCTCTGCATCCGCGTCGAGGTAGTTCATCTAAGACGACGTGTTATGTACAGGCAGGCCCTGTATGTTAAGAAATATTGTTGAGCTTTTGGCTTAACTAAGCTATCCAGATAAATATTTCAAGTAAAGCAAGCAAATTAAAAAATAAAGCAAGACTATACAGTTAGTTAATTTATTATGAGCAGAGTTTGCATCACCCTGTTAAGTTTTTTAGACAGGGATTTCTTTGACAAAAAGATGTACGTGATTGCTACACTTTACAAACGAAGTAATTTTGGATATAGATAAAATAAAAAATAAAAAGGAGAGATAACCTAGCAACATTGTATTTTTCACAAGTTGTATATCTTTTCCTTACGCGTGTCAGCTTATACCAGATCTATGTATATAATTCTGATCTAAGATTATTGACAATGGCAATTATGATTATTGGAAAGACTGTGAGACGGCGCTAAATGACATTATTCTAATACTACATATATTTACAGAAAAACACTATCTTACTATAACGAAGAAGGTTTATTCCACTTTTATTATCTGAAATTGAAACTACTTGAACAACGTGATCTAGGTGAACGCAGTAAAATACTTGTCCAACAATTTTATTTAGTGCAATCAAATCACAATCCACCATCAATGTACTCAACACAGGGTCACTCTTACTTTCAGTTAATTTATGTCTCTCTATAAACCAGTTATAAAAATTAAAATCACATAGGTAATATCACCCAGGATCAAATTGGAATAAATCACAGAGACGACAACGCAGTACGAAGCTGTCGGTCACCGTCCAGGTATTAGATTATTTTAATTATTTGTGTTGGTTTTGTTTTGTTATCTGCTAGTTTTTAGTGTCAGTTGTTAGATCGTCGCGGTTACGGGTATATAAGAGGAAATAGTACAATACAATACAACCTATTTAAATATCAAAATATTAAATGGATATATTACAATAACATAACCTAATTTCTTGATATTAAACCTAAAATAACGAATCTTACATTATTAAGAACAAATATACCAAAATTGTACGAAGAAATGAATAGGACGGTATTAAACGTTAACGGGCGCTGCCCTTTGAAAAGATAATTCCGCGCACTGCAGCGCAAATAATAATTAAAGCGATCTCATTTCAACTTCTACGACGTTCTTTCTAAAGGTATGTTATTATTTTTCATTTAAACTTAATGGGAAAAGAACTGAACAAAACTAAAAGGAATTTTAACACTATGTTTGAAAGACATGCAATATCATGTATTGAACTTGAAGTGCTCGGCTCATTATTATCTTTTCGAATCACTTTGTTTAATGAAGTCTCGTAGATCTCTAAGTATTTTTATGGAAAAAGGTGGAGAACGAGCACGATGATTTTACATAAGGATCCACAAAAAACAAATAGCTACAACGGAAATTGCAGCTTAAATATGAACAAAAAAGAAAATCAACATAGAAAGTGAAAATTAAACATGAAAAAAAATTACGAAATGATGTTAATTAAGAGCTTCGTGTACATATTTTTTTTAAATTAAAAATATATTTTTGAAAAAATATCGATTTCAGGCGCGTTATTACTGGCTTTCACAACAGTTCACTTTTCACACAACAAAGTCATGAGATTAATAAGAGATAATTCCTGAGAGAAATAAAATCAAAGCGAGACGGGATGGAAAGGAGTTTGAGTCCCCGGTCGCATCATTTACCTAGCAGATCTAAACCTCGACTAAATTTCAGTTCATATGAGGTTGTGGTGATTTCTGACGCAGTCGTAATCTGTATGTAGGTCTGGCCTCAAACCTTACTCGTCATTGTTAAGGATGAAACACTGAGACACCAATGAACCCATACCTATCATAGCCATAGCTGTCATAAGTAATTTTTTATTGCGAGAATATAATAATAAATCAGCCTTTTCTAGAATGTTCCCCATTGCAGGGGACAGGCCTCCTCTCCGAGAGAGGGAAACCACCTTAATTATCAATATATTTATTTTTATATCGTTGTATGTATTTAAAAAAAGGGATAGTAATTTAAATAAGTAGACTTCATAAGAAAGCCTTTATGACGAAGCATTATACGTTGATCAAAACTTTCCGACATGCGATACTACACAATGGAGTAAAGCTGCGTTTCCACCAGAGAAGCCGAGGATGCGTAGCGAAGGATGTTTGTTAAGAACCAATAGAATCGCTTTATTTACCTACCCTCGCTCAACGCGGCTCCTGTGAGAGCGAATAAATACGACCACCACTACGCATCCTACAACAGCAGTGGTGGAAATGCAGCCTAATTCTCTTGTTTTTCATAAAGTTGGAAAACTTCTACACAATACTTCGTTCTTCGAGTAAAGGATATTCGGTTTCACACTTATACAATGAAGCTTCTTAGCGCTCCGTTAAATATAAGGCTCATCAAAATGTCAAAAGAACATTAAGGTAATGTATTGTCTAAGGTAATGTTCATGCAATAGTTCTTACTCTTTGTTGTTGTTAATGATAAAATCGCACAAAGAGGCTTTCATCCGATGAACGTTATTACATTATTACTTTATACACTCTTAACCTAGACTTTTTGATGTGAAACATCTATTGTCGCGTCTTGGCAAAAATCTGCCATCATGCCGTGACGGTAAACGGTGTGACGCTCCAATCGCGTTACGCCCCTTCTATTTCACCGACGCGTGTGTCTTGTGTGTGTGTACGCGCGCTCATTCTAATTTATTTTATACTTAATTTTATTCTTCAATTATTACTTATTATCATAAAAACAATAAGTAACATATACTCGTATATTTATTTGAATTACGAAACTCAACACTGTTTTATTATTTTACTCCATATATCTTAGCCACTCACTCTTCATTTCCACTAGACGAATTGCTGATCTTATCAATCATTTAGTGATTCTAATCCAACAATTATTGATTAATCTCATTGGCTGAAACCAACAAAAACTCCTCACAAAAATAACTATTTAAAAACTTTCGCATTGAAGAGAGCGGGTGAAGAACTCTGCAGCTGTTCTTATCAATTGTCGAACTCTCGAACGCGTGAGATTTATTCAATTGGCCTATTTGAATCTAACTATCTAACTGGGATAATATAATGAAACTGTATACAATTTGTAATACATTATGTCCTTTGGTTTGGTGTTACAATAAACATAATATCAAAAAAATAATTAAACAAAATATCCGTTTATGACAAGTTGAACGTTCTCGTATCGTTAAGCCCATACTTATAAACTAAAACTCCTAAGTAAAACACCTACAGGTTTTGAGAATTCGTTTTGATCTTTTGAATATTCTCACTTCATTCAATGTTGTTTAGGTACTAGAAATAAAATGAACAAAAATGTAGGCGTCGGGGTTATCAAACCATTATCCGTTGCTAGATGTAGAACTAATGTTGGGAATTTTCTGGAATAAATAGATGTATGGAAACATTCAACAATATAGACGGTACTGATATAGAAATTTTCCTCCTTAACACTAATCAGTTCAAGCGCAAAGAGCAAATGATAATAATAATATACCCTCACGCTCGTTACCCAGAGGGGTAGTTTATAGATTTCCATTTGGCGCGGTCCTGGCACACCTTTCTCACTTACATCCATACATTTACGCATAAAAGTTCGTAGGTTACGGGTACTCCTTATATCGCCCTTCTTTAGTATGTCACTAATCCGATCGATATAAGTTCTCCTAGGACGTCCCCAACGCTTCCACTCACTTTTGCAACATGAATTTGTTTCGATACCCTCCCTTCGTTCTCTACTTCCCCATCCCACCATACCGTGTTAGCGTTCCTTGCTTTCTTCCTCTTACTCGCTCCACATGCTACGAACCCATTATTTATTTTACCCAAAACACTCTCAACATCCATTTCTTACAAATTCCATTCATTTAACTCGCATTTTTTTATTCCAGACAGCTTAAATATTTTACTTTCACACTATAATCTTGAAACAGCTCTATTCTAATACGTTCTACCGGGGAATTAGATGCAGGTGTTCGGTGACGCCAACGGTTGAAACCCTTTATCCGGAATAAAACTAAATAATGGTCAGTTGCTAAATTTCTATTGTTATTATTTTTCTTATTATTTGTGTTCTTTATTATTTTTTTCCTTATTGTTTTTTTTTGATTTAGTTGTAATTTTAATCTAATTTTGTTACATTTTAAATTTGTTTAAAAATAAGCAACCCAAACGATGTATAACACCTTTAAGAGTATAACACATACTGTTGGTGCGTGTAATATAAATAAATAAACTCAATATTTTATTACTATTTTTTTTCGATTATTGCTGTTAACACAACGTTTTAACGCTTCGCTTCCATCAATAGAGTCGTGAAGAGCCTTACGAGTAAGAATTAGAAAATGAGGTAATTTATAGTTGTCTAGAATATAATTGAATCTTTGTATACCAGTGTTTATTAAAAACAAGGTCTCCTGGCAAACTTATTCGCTGTGCTAATTACTGAATGGCTATCCGTTTCGATCCCTGCATTAAAGGACCTTGAAAAGCACCTTCAAGCACATTGAGCACAATGTGCGAAGCGAGGGGCGCGGTGCGGGGGTAGCCACATCAAGCGAGTTTGATTGAATTTATTTTTGTGCACGTATATTTGTATTTTGCGATAACTCCTAAGATATTCATTTAAATGGTGTAAAATATTACAATAACGCGCATGAAATGCTTAGTGGAACTAATTTATTTAAGTTGATACTGTATCCGTCTAAATGGGTTTTCAATTTCGGTATTGCAAGTGACCAATTTACATCACCTAGCAAATTTCTTTTTCGTTGATGGCATCGTTCGGTCTTTTTTAATATGAGCGATTTGAAAATGCACACACTCACCCTGCCTGTAGAAGCCTCCTGGTTGATGGTGATCAGATTTTTCTTAGGCTTGTATATTGTTTGCTTAGATTTGCTTAGATTTGTATATTGTTAAGAAACTAACAATATTCCAAATACATCCTACGAAATTATATTATAATACAAAAAGTAGCAGATATGCCATTGGCAGTCGAAAAGTGAAGACTCGAAAGCGTCTGAAGCGAAGAATGTGTGAATGTTGCTGTCACTGTTTTGAAAAGCTTTTGACCAGTATGAGTATAACTGTATAGTATAACATATCATTGTATGAAATAAATAAATTCAAAATAATTTGAGACACATCTGCTGTGACAAATAACGATCAACTTTAAATGAAATTTATGATTAAATAAAAAAAGTGAAATCGGTTTTGAACTTATCTTTTTAAATGCTGCAGGTCTACGATACTTGACTTCTATGCAACTCTATATTTTTAAATTAAATAAATGAAAATTTAAATATTATTAAAGTTTTTAACATTATTGAGTCCGATGCGAAAGTAACATCACAATGTTAATTCACTGACCAATAATTTCTCAGCAAGTACCAATTTTCCGATAGATACGACGTTATAGTAACGACAAACAGACATCGGCTACGAATAATTATGTTAAACAACCGATTCACTGAGGATTGGCAAGGCTTAGAGTTGTAACTCGAAATGTAATCGTAAAGTGAATTTAGTGAAAACTTTTAATTAGCCTTTAGATATTGTAAAAACATATCATGTTTTTTAAGATAGCTGTTAGTTTTCATACAAAAATAAAATAAAATAAAAATAAAGAAATATTTCCAATATTTCAATTGAAACACAATTGTGTTGACATATACGTATAGCTGTCACTGTTTTCACATAATGTTTTTTTTATATTCGTGGGAGCTGGTTTTTGTGATCACCATACCTATTGAAAGGAAACGCATTGTTCTGAGAAAATTAAGAAAGAAATTTCGTAAACATATCTTCGCTTTTGGCGTGAGGTCTATGTTAAATCTAACAAGCACCACTCTTGTGACTTGTGACCTAATGTGAAAGAAAGTTGATAAAATCGTAGAAGTATACTTCTGCGTTTCGTCTGGTGTGTGAGGTGCCGGAGGCCCAAATTCAATCCTCGACCCTTTCCCATCCTTTCCTAATATGGATAGAATGGAAAGTGGAAGAGGATTGGACGGGGAGGGTATAGATAGGAGAAGGAAACATTCTTTTTCCTGTCACCATCAGTCGTCGTCCATGAGAGATAGGCAACGCATTTGCAACTCATTTGCTTGGTGCGGACGTCTACGGATAGCGGTCACTTAATATTATCTGTGATCCGTTTGCTCGTTTGCCACCTTCTACCATAAAAATGATACTAAGCTTATGCTATTTGTAGTAACATTTCTGTGTACTAAGTTTACATATTAACCGATAAATGTGATAAATTCCTCACTTTTACGACGATTTTCGGTAATTAGTAATATTTTTCAAAATTATTAATTATTTGCAATTAACCACATTTACCGTAACATATACATCAACATTTAGATTGTAATCAATTTATTATTGATTAAATAAATAAATAGATATACGCTCACGCCCGTAACCTAATTTTGTTAAATAAATTTGTTTCATTATTCTCTCTTCATTCGTTCTTTCTACGTGCCCGAACGTTATTTACCGAAGCATTATTTTCTCAATTCGTTCAATTTAAACAACACTTCTCCCTTATAACGCTACTTTTTATCGTATCCTTCAAAGGCACTCCTAACATACTTCTCAAGGATCGCATCTCAACGGCATTAACTCTACTAGCGTGCTTTTCCTGCCAAACCCAGCTCTCACTTTAATACATTCAAGTGGGGACTAGTACAGCATTGTATATTGCCAGACGAGCTTTCAAACAAATGCTGATTCCTCACTACTGTACATATAGGCTTATTCGTTTTATTTCCCGCACTCACTCGTCGTTCAAAACTTTTGACATTACTACTATCTCTACTAAACATACACCCCAAATACACAAACTCTCCCACCTGTTCCACTTCCTTACCGTTAACATTTATGTCAATTACTGTCTTATTTTATTTTCTTTCAAACACCATTACTTTCGTGTTAACTACATTCATCTTTATACCTTTACCTTTTAATGAATCATTCATTACTATCAGCATAAGTTGTACATACATCCTCAAAACACGACGCAAACACGACCTGGTCATCGGCGTACAAGATATATTTTACAACTTTTTTAACCATTCTTAATCCACAATCTTAGCCTTTCAAAACTTTTAAACAATCATCCATAAAGACATTGAACAGCCACGGGGATGTTACGCAGCATCAGGAGCGAGCGCCGTTAATCCTAACACAAGCAGTAGAATATTAATAAAGAGACTTTCTCGCTTTTATAAGATCAATGTCCAATGCAAACTCAAACAAGGTTGACCACAGATCATATCTTTTAATTCTGTTGTCGACCATTTCTAAATCTACGAAGGCGCAGAAAAGTGAGATTTCAATTGTAATAAATTTAATATATACCTGTTTGGATTAATGTCATATATGAACATTTACATGTCAATAATAACTATACCAATAAGCTATTTCACAACAACAATGGCGTATAATATTTCAATACATACACTAATTCAATATTGCGCACCGTCGATATTGAACTTAATCAAGCAGTAATTCCGAGTCAATAGGCACAATTATGTCATTCAACTACTATAACTTAGTCATTGGACAGACTGTTTCACATCTTTCAATTACTATATATACAATAAAATTATTAGTAAATAGGCCCTCTAGTTCGTAACTCAGTAGGGCAGACAGAGATTATGATTTCTATTTGGCACGGTCCTGGTTGACCATCTCTATTTCTACATCCACTCATTAATTACCTTATCATTATCATATCATGATAATCATTATCTTGTTTAACAGGAAGATAGATTTTTTGTAAACAAAGGTAACAATGTAGAAAACATTAAAATTCGTTAATAAAAAAAAATATTATCTTATAAAATTAGCTATCCTATGATTTCCACAAAATAAAACATTTCTGATAAAAGTATACAAAGTTTAATGTCCGCCATGTATGGTAAATGACGTTTGTTTGTTTAAAGCAAAAAATATCTTGCTGTGAAACAAGGTATACATCCATACATGCTTGTCAGTTAATAGTATCCTGATAGTAAATATCTTTAGAACCGCGTCATCAATCTGGTTTAAATAAATTCGTTTAGAACGTGCCCTACCAATATTGCTACTCACTTTTGTGACGTAAATTGGTCTTGTCACTGATTCTTAATTCATCGTTGCATGCATCTTCCTTACTAGGTAGGATGTGAAAAAAGAGAGACATTCGTTTCCTACACGTCTAGGTAATAAAACTACAGTGATGCAAATTACTGCGGCCTGCCATTAAATTGACAACAAGGAATAAGTATAATAAGTGAAGGTGGGTCAAAAATGACGCCTTTTAAATTAACATACAAAAAAAATGTTACAGACAGCATAAAAATCTCTCCACGATACAACTTCACCGACGCTGACCGAGACCGATATATATTCTTTATTAATATAATAACCGACGCGCATGTATAGGTACGGATGTATAAGAGAGATAGATGTGCCAGGATGCCGCGCCAAAAGGGAATGCGCGATCTCTGCCTACCCCACAGGTTTACGAGCGTAAGCGTATATTTATTTGTAAAAGTTTCATACGCTACCATTTATATTTAAAAAAATGTCATTTTCGCTTTACTCGTACAAAGTTTCATTATGTTGTTCGCAAAGTTATTTGAGCGACCAGCTTGCTTAAATTTGCATATAAACTTTAATTTATTCCCACTTTGTTTACGCTTCGCGTATAGCTACATTTAATTTATTTCCTCTTTGTTTACTTTTTCACACTGTTCAGTTGTTCAGAATCCTGTTTGTTAGGCGTATGTTTGTGCTGAGCCAACGACACCTACTACTGCTAAACTTTACTAAAAAAATATCAAGATAGAAATTTTATAGAATTTAAAGACTAAGTTTTGCGATTGCCGATAGTGAATCCAAATTGTTGCTATGCAATTTTCATAGGAATCGCATTATATAAATCCCATCCCATCCCATCCTATAATTTTGTACTTGATAAATAAATATAGTTAAAATTCAATGCGAAGCTTTCCTGAAAAATTAGGTAGACATTCATTAACAGCAGGCAAATAAACAAAGATCAGAGACGCGTAATGTTACTCAGACGTTTTTCTTACTCGATAATCGAAGTCTTTATGACGTATCTTTATAAACTGATTCTTGGTCAGTCTCCTTTCTCTGAATAGTCAAGGTTCATTGATGTTACACATAACTAAACCAAAATGCGTGCACAAGATGGATCTTGTTTCTG
>JWHW01025195.1:149443-168510 GCA_000931545.1 Papilio glaucus | reverse complement strand
AATATGCTTTAATTCTTTATAAGATACTTATATTTAGTCATAGATATTTAATTTTTAGATTAAAACGTGTAAATACTAACATAAAATGTTCAATTTAAAAAATGTTGCATTTTATGTTAGTATATAATTTGTCCGCCATTTTGAAATTTGGAATATTGTACATACAATAGTTTGTACATAAAATTGTATGGGGCTACCGAATCAAAGCTTTCGTAGCCGAGTGTCACATTTTGTTATATTATTTTGTTTGTATTTATCCTCATACTTAATATCCTATAAGTTTATTTATACCCATACCTTACCATGGCATTATGATATTTAAAATAAATCGATGCCTCTTTTACTCATTTTCATGGTCTATCTAAGGCTAAACTACTAACTAAATGAATTTAAGTCTAAAAATCTATCGACGCAGCAATAACGTTTTTAGGACCGTTTCACACAACGTTTCTTGTGCGAGTAGACGACGCGTTTTTTTATCCCTCTGCGCGTTATCTGCGCGTTTGTGGCAATACAAAGTCACAACGAGTCGACCGTCTTGCGTTCGCTAGGCGTCCTAATCGCGTTCAACGCGCGTCGTCGGCAAGCTCAAAAAACGTCATGTGCTAAGACCCTTATTTGCATAGAGAATAGAACATAAAAATCTATTTACAGTCGACAAGCACCAAAAATGTACATACAAGTTTAGTATGGATTTTTAAAGTAACAAAGTAGTTACAAAGTAGTTAACAAAGTAGTAACAAAATTCATTTCACATTGGGTTTAATCGAATTTCGTCGGATTGTACCGAATTTCGGCATTCGGCCAACATTCGTTTCAAATGTCGAATGTTCGGCAGAAGTTCGAATTCGGTTCAAGTCACATACTACCATCATTACTGAATGTACATACCAAATATATACAAGCTTCTTCTGCCACCTGTTCCACTTCTTACCTTTTTACAATTACCGTCTTGCTCTGTTCTCTTTTAAGCACCATTACTTTCGTCTTGGGTACGTTCATCTTCATACCTCTACCGTACAATGAATCATTCATTACATTCAGCTTAAATTATAAATCCTCCACCGATGACATATTTAATTTTTTTTTGTATTTAATTTACATTAATACCTATATACTTGTTTTAATATTGCTAAGTAGAAAATGACACACTGAGAAAATTTCCGTAGTTTAATTTAACTTCGAATATTGAATTGCAAAATTTCGGCCAGCGACTCAAGGGCATCAAGAAAACGACAAAGGGTCCAAGATTAAAACGAAATAGTCGTATGCTGTTCGTGTCGGGCGTCGGCAAAAAATGTCGAACCCACGAGTTCAAGGCGATCGGGTGATCTCCAGGCACACGCGTTGCCTAGCTAGCTAACTGCTAACTGGGCTACAACAGGCCGCTAAAATTTTTAATTTATTAATAGTGCGAGATTTTATATAGAATTATATTGTTTTATTTGCTATATACACTATATTATATATAAAGATATGAGGCAGTTTGAAGTTACCACAGTTATTACTTTTAGGAATCTGAAATTATGTTTATTTACTGGTTAAAGACCACTAACTTTTATTATTAAATTGTTGTTCTTAATTTATAACTTAATAAAGTGTTAATACTAAACAAATGAGTAAATAATTTAAACGCAGTAAAACTACAATAAACCAATTTCGATTCGCGAAAAAACTTAATGAAACCACTGATCGGAATAAAAATTTAAATAGTCCACCAATTTAAATTTTTACAATAGGAACAGAACCCATCGATTGCAAAAAGAATTTTTAAAATCGATTTATAAATGTCGTTTTGACATAAACGCAAAAAAATACAAGCGAATTAAGAACTGTGATTTTTGAAGTCGGTTGAAATGTGAAAGTATTTTTGTCTTTTATCCCATTCAGGTTAGGATTTTTTGAGGACCAAAAGGGCAATCTTACTAATAAATTATAAATGCGAAAGTTTCGATGTTTTTGAGGCCAAACGACTCAACGAAAGATTTTTTTATTTATTCACAAAGGTATTATCGATGGATCGATACCTTCCATAACATGTTTATTTTTTGTATACGGTTAGTTTCGGGGATCAACAATGACATATTCTGTGGTTGAACATGTAATTAAAATTAAAGTTTTTATTAATTTTTCGAAACGGAAACACATTTTGTATTGAATTACACGCGGACGAAATCGCGAGAACAGCTAGTGAACGCATTAATCGGATATAAAAAAGTAACTCGATACTTCAAGCATATTGAAAAACTGAACTGGATGTAAACTCTTGTCCACTAGAACCATATTAGAGGAGATAGAGGTTGTCAATTTGTGGCCTAAACTTGCTTACTTTTAAATATTAAAACGTAGAATTTGAATTTTGTTTATTTAATAGTTTATCTCGGAAGTTACATATTTAATTCCATTAATAATAAAAGAGATGTGTGTCTTAAAATACATTGTTTATATTTGAGCAAACGTGGCTAATGATTATTTAAAACGCTACGTTTGAATGGTAAAAAGTTGAACGTAAGAAACAACAGATAAAGAGTTATTAACAACCAGTTAAAAGATAAGAAAAATGTTTACTTTATTCTTACATAAACGTCAATCTGTCGATACTGAATTCCTTATTTTAAACCATAATTATTGCCCAACTTGTGAACCAAAAAATCTTAATAATCTTCAACCGTTCGCAAATGTATTACTTGCTAAGAAAAATCGAGAGATACGGAAGACGTGACAAATCATTATATCTATTTATTTTTAATTTGCACCAACATAACAATTATAGTGTCTATCATAAATAAATTAGATGGAATTATAAAAATGATTAGGTTTGGACGATGATAAAGAATTTAAATTATTTCTTTGATTTGGAATCTCAGATTTATTAGAAACCGTCGTAGTGTTTCCATGTGTATTATAAATTTAATAATTAGTATAAACACCAAATGTGAACTTTTTGTGACGATAATGGTTATTATGAAACATAATGATTGTGCAGAAGGTAATATTTTTCCACGTACGCTCGGCTCGTGGCCTCCCACACCATCGCTTAGCCTTGAACCCGCGCTCACAGTGTCTGCATAACAATTATCCAATAGAACACATAGATTAAGTCCGATCGCGTTTAATATAATTAATATCCATATTGTTAATGTTATACCACTTATGTGCGAAATTGAACGTAAGAAATTATTGCAAGACCTCAATTGGGACAATCTTTGAGCACAGAAGCAAATCTATGATGGTTAGAGCTCTCGATGTTTTACGGATTACTTTCTGGAGTAGAAGATTTGCACGATTTAATTCCCTCTAATCGCCATTCTGACATCGGATGTTTACACTTACGGCTTATATTCATCCTTTTGTTGTTGATACGATATAGTTGATGTGTACGCCTCGCCATCCCACGAAACGATTCTGATTCTTCGTTCATTTTACGTCAAAGAATTGCAACAAGTCCCCAGCGTCAGTTGTCACGACCAATTACGACGTGGATACCTTCAAGATTAGAGTGAACAAGGTTATGCTAAACTAGTGCTTATCTTTCAATCCCATCCGCACTTAACATCAGATGGGACCGTCTATAGCAAAGTTTATTCATTATACGAAAATTATTGTTAACGATGTCTATCGTGTGCGTCATATTATGAGTCAACATTTGCTACAAAATATAGGTACCATAATATCAAGATAATTGATACTTGATACATTTACATATTAATTTTATCGAAAACACCTTAGCCTGAAAATTTCAGCGTTCAGGTGTTATCCGAAGAGAAATTTGTTTCAAAAACATTTGTCTCAAAGCGATTTATCGTATTGACGGCTCAAAAATACGATGAAACTCTTTGAGACAAATAGGGTAGTGCTCGGTCACTTTGCCTGGACATGGCGGGACACTACGGTGCCCCCTGACAAATTAATTAGAATAGACACAGACGAAAACCGATATTTTATACGAAACATGTTAGAAACACAATATACCTAAATACGTATGTTTCCAACATTTGTCTTGTTTTGATGTGTGAATGTAACAATTTTAGCTCTATCGGGAATCGAATTCTAGACTCTCAGCGTAATAGATAGGTAATCTAAACTCTACACTACACCATCTTCTAGCCTTCTAGCCGCACCCAGAAATCACTAGGTTATAAATTGTTTTCGATGAAATCCCATGGCACTAATTACATTTACACATTAAGTGAACTAATGAGCTCTGTAAAAAGCGAATCGCGATTTTAGTTTCTGTGTATGCTAACTGGATTGAAAAAATAAGTATTTTCTTATGGTAACATTCATTTATCGCGAAAACTCTTTTGATCTTAAGAATAATAGCAAACCAGTGAAAATATAATGACCAAATCATTTCCACTATTATTTGAATATGTTTGTATCAACATTCGAAATCCAACAACAATCTTGGCGTAGTGTATAAAACCTATTTCATTGTTCATTACTGGTCTAAAATTGGACCGGAGGGCGTGCAAATAGTTTCTGAACTTGTTTATGGAATAAGTCTTTACCAATTTCACATTCAGTTCAATTTGTTTGTGAAAAGAATACATTTCGGAGGAAATAATGTAAACGTGTTTTCGAATCCTAATTGAACGAGTAATATAGTTAACAACGTCGAATCGACTAAATATTTAAGAAATCCGGATAGGTAGAATTTCGTTTAATGTCAAATTCTCCTCTAGAAAAATAAAAATTTTACTGAAATTAATTTCAAGACAGATTCCATAAAGTATTTTAAGTAGTTTCGACGACTCGTATTGTAAAATGTGTGGTTTATGATTTTTATCATCCTATTTGACATGTCCCGTGTACTAGTAAATCGACGTAGTCACCCTAGTATCAGCTGATGGGAGCGTCACATTGACGTCTCGTCGATAACATGGCGGACAATATGGCCGACTGTGTAATGTTTATTTACAACGTTCGCATTAGTCACAGCGGAGTCAAACGAATGAGCACGTGTAAACATATTGTAGAAGAAAAATGGTAACGCCTATATTGTTTATGTATTAGGATCAATTATTGTGATAAATCGCTTCCAGTTGCGCGGGTTTTCAGGTAGTGGAAACTAGGATGTGCCTTATTTTTTGCGCTTGCTATACATATAAAGGGCTTGTGTCCCGTTGAGTATATTATAATGACATGATATAATGACGTTTATAAGATTATGGTAGCTCAGATTGTATGGGTATTTCGGCAGTATTATTGACACCAGTCAATAGCTAACACAAAATAACAATAGCTTAAAATAAAATAAAATAACATAACAATGTTGCTAAAAGACTGAAAATCAAAATAAAGAAAATTTAATCAACATTTTTGGTTTAACAAAAAAATATATGTTTTAATAAATTGGAAAAAAATTAGATGGCATATCATTTATATTATTTATTTTCTAAATTAAAATAAATAATAATTAGTAATTGCCCATATAAATAAGATCATAGGATAAGATATTCCTGGCGATAATAAACCATGCAAGATGAGATCATTTTGCTACTTGGGATTTCCCGCCTTTTCGTGCTTCTGTTATCCTGAACCTATATAGTTTGTAGAAGCTATGAGTTTGCGAATGTTTAACGAACGTAATTTACTTTACTTTACTTAAGCAATCAAACTGAGTGTCGTTATGTCACCGACTACTAATAGTAATCTTATAAACACTCAAAAATTTATATAATATTTACTTCTAACATATCGTCCTATACCTACGCTGTTTTTGTTTGCTGTATTTATATTGGACTAAGAAATCCGTTTACAAACCCACATAAATATCTTCAATAGGACATTGACATTTTTATAGTATTTGTTACTAAAATTACTTGTAGAGCTGTATACAATTTCGATAATCAATAATATTCACAAAAAGATAAAAAAAGAAAATATAGGTAACATTACATTACATTACAGACATTGAAATGCTGTAGGGTTAAATTATTCAATAAGACGACATAATATTAATGATGATATATATCTGGTTCCGTGGCCTAGTAACGGACATGCCTACGTGCAATTCACGGATATTGCGTAATACGGCAGTTTCCACATCGTATTATTTCTTAATCTCTGTACATATAGACGCACACATCCATACATTCACACGTACTCATTACGTGAATGTTCAAACTAAGAATATCCATCATAAAACGACCATCTTGTAACTCACACATTAATAATACACACGCGCCATTTTGCAAGCGTCGTGTGCGGCTGACTTTTGTGTGCACTGCACGGACGAATGCAGCTTGCGCGATGCACATGCGCACAGAGAAGGCCGTGCGGGGGGAGGGGGGCAGGGCCAGGGCCGAGCAGACCTTGAACGCGCCTAACAACAGCGCTGCCAACTGCACCACACTTATTTATTTCTGTTTTACTCGTCTGCACGTTCGCTTGCAATTTAAAACGGAACGTTTTATGAATGTATAGTCATAATGGTGCAGGCGGGGCGTGTGAGACTCGACTCTGCGTGCCGTCAGAATTGTTCCTATTCTTTAGAAGATGGCACATCGGTTTATCTTCATTGTCATTTTATGACCCTGTGTTTGAGTACTGTCTAGTTATTAATTTCTTTGCTAGATTGTTATACGAGATATTTAAATATTGTTTTGGCCATGGCCATGGCCAAGAGGATAAATAATTTATAACTTTCCGGCCTATAAGCCGGAAAACTGCGACGTTCTTGTGAGGTAATTCTCTAATGATGGTATTCCATGAGTATCGAGGTGATCTAGGCACGTAAAAGAAAATCCTTTCAGTGCCTAATGTATCTACCATATATACCTATCACCTTAACTCGGACGAGGTACACATTGAAATGCTTATTTTTTAGTTTGTTAGGTGCGATGATACAGTGGGTATCGCCATCTACGTAGATTATACGTACATAAATATTTGCTAGTGTGGTAAGTGTTTTAAAATCGTGATTATCTTTCGCAAAAACAGCCACTATCATTCCTGTCTCGTGCGATGACTAACTTGTGCGTTATCACGCGATAAAATATCACTATGTAAGTAAAGTACATTTATGTACCCCTATACATTAGACATAAAGCAAGAATTTGTTTGATGATCATGACATATCTGTTATATATTGCTTTATGTAATTTTTGTATCTCAACAACACAATAATATTATTGTTTAAAATCTTTAAAAAACACGCCAAATTCTAGTTTTTCAACTTTTAACTAGGTGGCGTTGACCTCTATCGAAAAAACTTATAACTATCTTGATAAAAACAGTATTTTATCGTGATGACCAGGACATTAGGATAAAGTAAAGAAAGATGTATTGGCATGGGTTCTTTGTAAATGTGCAATTTTTTAAATTAACTGGACATCTTGAAGCTTGGAATTTCAATGTGTATATGGGAACGGTTGTGTATGCGCAGGAATGGAACGTAGAATGAAAGAGCGAGATAGATAGATATATAAAATGACAAAAAGTACGACGACGACGTAGGTAAATGTATAGCTTAGGAACGGACGAAGAAGAGGATTATTTTTTGTTACTGTAATATAGTTGTGTAAATAGAAGAAATAGATGAAGAATTGAGTAAAAATAGGTATAACATATAGTTAGTTCTCAATAAAAGGCGTTCTAGCAGTCATTAAATCGGTTCAGTAGTTCAGAGTTTACCCATTGCCAAACGAAAAAAAAATATTCTCCCAGCTACATAACAATAATAGCTAAATATTCAATAAGTGCAACATGAAAAAAGAGTACTTCCTTTCCATCCCCTCCCCCGTCACTCTCCCCAACTAGAATTAGACCTCCGGTACATCACTCATCAGACAACAACAAAAATAAGGTTTTTGTTTGTATTCGTCTTATCTTCTTGCTCTATATCAGCGACGAACGTATAATAAATACTATTAGGAACAAGGACACATGTGGTGTGAGACGCGAGACTCATGTGAGTGGACACGCGTTTGTTCACACACTAATCGACTCGCAGCCGATGTTATCCTAGCAAAAACACTTTCAGTGCCTACGAATATTGTTTTAGAAATCAATTACAAATCCTTTCTCCGAATAAATATCATTGAAATTACTTCAAACGTACGTTCCTGGCGGTTTCGGTTATGAGTGCGTACGAACACAATATGAAAATGAAACTAGAATTGAAAATTAAAACAATTATTTGAATCCAGAACATATAATTAATTTTATAATTATGCTATAAAACATTTCCATGACCACAGTAAGTTAGTTTAAACAGAAATATTCAGGATTCTCGCACCAGGCGCCTGTTATGCGACACAGCTCAGCACGTTTAACTATCACATTTAGACGGCAACCAACTACAAAGACTTACCGTAGTGCCATTTATAAATTATCATTATAACTTAATTTGCTGTGATATACATTCAATAAGGTAACGTATTAATGTGTTATTTTAAGAATTTATTCTGTGTCTTCATATGTCAGACACTAACCACGACTTCGACCATATACATATTTAGATAAAGTATGATTGAAAATACGTATATTCTAATGACTTAGAATAACGTCTAAAATTGTTCGTTCTATCCTCACCGACGAATTAGTAGTTAAAGAAGACAAATTGTAGGTATTTGAATTGTATACCAATAAATTATTCTACGTTTGAAACTAACACGCTGTATGTCATACTTCCAATTAGCGAATACATTGTAGGTGAGGCATAATGTAATGTTTTATCGTCTAGTGTTTTATATTACTATTACATACAGTACGGACTTTATTTTACCTTCCCTTAGACTCCTAGCTATGTTATTTTAAAATATTATTGTAAAATTTAAAATAACCTATCAGAAATATGGTTGAAGACCGAATTAATGAATAAAAATAATAAAAACATGTAAAAACCCTGGAATTAAAATATATTTGGACATTTAATAGGATTTCATTCAGCGTTAGCGAGTATTTCTCAATAAAGATGAACAACAGACGACTTATACGAACGTTGTATTTTATCTGTATTTCGAAGTATTCGCTGACGCAATACGGCCCGTGAAAATCAATTTAGCTCACCGCCCCGGGTCCTAGGCATACAGGTCTCCCCGGGAGTGCCCTTTGACATTATCCAGCGTGGGTGCTAGAATACCGAGCATGCGCACATCCTTCCCCCACCTTACCCCCTAAAACCCCCTCCAAGCGTGGGTAGATGACGCAAAACTTGCCGGTACGCTCTAACGATCATTTATGCTATATTTAGAATTAGATTTTCGCTACCGTGTATTTAAGTAATAAATGGTCCCTTTAAATTATAAATTGAAAAGAGAGCACGATCTGATGGCCAAAAATTTACAAGAAATTTGAAGCAATTAATTTAACAATTTTTTTGGAATCATATTTTGCGCCTGGTGCACCTAGATTCTGTCATGTTTCAGGCCTAATAAACTTTGTTAAATTTGTAATGATATTGATCTAGGTTTTGTAAAGTAAATTAAATAAATATGCGCTCGCGCCAGTAACCCATAGGGGTAGGCAGAGATCATGGATTTCCATTTGGTGCGATCCTGGCACACCTCTCTCGCTTCTTCTACATTCATATATCTACGCATGCATGCTCGTCGGTTATGGGTGCTCCTTATATCGCCCTTTTTAGTAAGCCACTAATCTGATCGATATTAGTTCGCCTAGGGCGTGCCACACTGCCACTTTTGCAATATAATTTGTTTCGTTATTATCTCGTCATTCATCCTTTCAACATACCCTAACCACCGAAGCATACCTTCCTCATTTGTAGTCACAACATCCAGCGCTATTTTCAATCCTATCACTCAAAGTCACGCCTAAAATACTAGGATCGCAAGGATAGCTTTTCATCATTTCAAATGCATTAACTTTACTAGCCTACTTTTGCCGCCAAACCCAGCTCTCATTTCCATACATTAAAAGTGGGGATTAGTACAGCATTGTATATTGCCTTCGTAGACACTACCACTACTGTACCTATAGCCTCATTCATTTTATTTCCCGCATTCACTCGTCGTTCAAAATCTTTATTAACATGCTTACCATCTCTGCTAAACATTTAGTTTATTTATATTTTAAAATAAAACATCGGTACCATGATGGTATCAATGTAATTTTCGATTTTTAGTTTATGTTGATTGTGTTTAAGTTGCTGGTGTCTTTTAAGAGAAAAAAACAGTCTTAAGAACTGCTGTTAGAAGTGAAAATTCAAAACAGGCACGACAATTAATTAAAAATCAATCGACAATTAATCTTATCAATAAAATTTTATAAAAAATAAATGAAAAAAGTTCATCAAAATTATTCTGAAATCCTATAAGCATGTTGCTGATGCATGTAGTTTGTTGCGCATGTCGTTCACTCGAACCTATAAGATTTTCCGCTACCAAATATCGTCTAATGCGGCTAAAGAAGTTTTCACTTCAAATAACAATAAACATTAATTACTGAAGTAAATTAAAACATTGTGACGAATGATAATTTTTTTTTAAATTATTTCATGTAAAAGTTGCATTAATTTTTTTTTATTTAAATCATTTAGCATTTAAAAATAAATGCGAAGAACTGTGCATAAAATGTTGCACTTTTTTACACAATCTACCTGCTTCTATGTACAAAATTATAAACAACAAACGTTCAAGTCAACCAGTGAGTCAGTATATGATAGGGAGGGTCTAGTGCATTCAAACATTTGCACACGACCGCTGTTTGACACTGACCTCGTAAGTTATGTGCGAATGTGACTATTCGAAAAAAATATGTAGCTAGTGGCTACCTAGCTGAATAGCTGAGCTACTTGTTGACGCACATTTCACTGATTTTACACTAATATTAATTGTGTAGTGTAAAACTAAACAGTTTGAAAATAAAGAGAGTCAGTTTTGTTCTTTATTTTTGCCAAAAGACGTAGCGTAGCTCATCTGTCTTATCAGCCAGCTTGGTCATAGAAAATACCCTTTCTTATCGTAGTAAAGGTTGTAAAACTTAAGAACGGAAAACAAAGACTCATCAGACAAAACGCAGAAGCGTACTTCTCGCAGGTGTTGTTGCGGGCTCTGCCACTGTTAAAATGTATTTAATATCAAATGTTTCTTTTCCGCAGGGTCTAGCTGATTGCTGCCGGGAGATAGAACAAGGTGAGTTTATTTATCGTTTTATTTTACCATAACAAAACGTGCACGTCATGATACGAGTACGATACATTTGACACGTACTTTGAATACGGCACATGAATGCCGGCCATTTGGATGAAGAGCTATAGATTAATGTATTTTTCCTGTTAGTGTGTTTAACAACGTTTCACTTTATAATGTTGATTACGATACACGACAATTCAATGATTACATGGTTCACATCCAAATCTGAAAACTCCAGATCGAATCCTGGAAAAGTACATTAATTATTTAATGAAAATGGATTTAGGTAGTTTAATTCATAAAGATAAGGTCACGGTAACTTTTCTGTTTTATTTTTTTGCAACTACAAGAGTATTTTGATCAAACCGGTGAGATCCATATGCGTTTTTATGAAATAGTAACAAAACGTACCAGTTATTCATTGATGACGATGATGTTGCAATGTATTATAAAAAATCTATACAAAATTGTAAACACCACAACATACACTACGTTCCCCTTCACTTCCCATCCAGAAACTCTTGTCGTCCGGCGCATCTCCATCCCTTTGTCATAGATAGTAAATGAGTCGATTCGAATCTTCGTTCCGTGTGCGTATGGTGAAGGATTGGAACAAGTTCCCAGCGTCTGTTTTTCCGTTCAATTATGACGTGGGTACCTTGTTGTTGTTACTAAACCATGCTATTTTTCGAACACATCACCACTTAACTCCAGGAGGTATTGCGGTCGACCGTTAATTATAAAAAAAACACTTACTACACTGAGACCGATTCCGATGACGTCACAATGGCGTACAGTGAACAAAAATATTTATCTACGTCGCGAAGTAATTAAATGAGATTAATGAATAGCTTCGTCGTGGGCTGTAGAAACTAGGGCCCACCGTGAGACATAATAGGGGGATCACATTACACACGAGTCTCATGTTTTGTGCAGGTGCACAAGGTAGGTAGGTACCTAGTTTCTTTATTCCGCCAAGACAAGCCAAGATGTCCTTTAATCAGGAATGTCTATATCAAGTACCGAATTGCTCAAAAAATAAGCGCACTGTCTACTTTGCCTCAAATAGTCTACTTAAACCTTTAAATTGTTTTTTTTTCTTATAAATAGGTTCTAAAGTTGCCTCTTCTCGGACCTAATATTGCTATCAATTATTTATGCATGTACGTAAAATGTACATACATCAATGTAGCATTAACGATATTAATTTATTGTGTTTAAAATTGTTACTATGGTATAAACCTAGACTAGCTAACCCCGTAGACATTCGAAAGAATTTTCGCTTGCCCTGTTATTAGCGGGTTTATGTTTTTTTGATGTTAAAATGTGTGTGAAACCAGTTAAATGTTCTAATTGACAACAAAATAAATGAGATAAGTAATATACGCGAAGCGCTGTCTACTGGATGCAATTGTCAATCTAAAATTCTAAACCAACCACTTCCAGGGACCAAAATTTCACGATCAAACGTACACAAAAAATCTGCAAAATTGGCGCAACCGAATAGTTCAGTTACACGTTAAGAATGTATTTTTTTTTGCAAAAAAAATGATAATAAAAAAAAATATAATGGGTTAAACAACAATAATTTCAAAGTTGAAAGTTTCCTATTTAATTCTACACGAGCGAAACTCCGCGCGCTTGTGACAAGTGCACTTGTGTGTATGTGTGCGTCTCAAGGTCAAGGCTGGCACGTGTGGCGGGAGGGGAGTGGCGGGAGGGGGAGGCGGTACCGCGTAGCTTGTGTGCGTCTTTGCCCCCACCTCCTTCGGCGTTCCTTTGCGAATTTTTCAAACCGTTCCCCATCAAATACCACGACAGTTTTCAAGCTTATAAGTAGGTATATAGGTCAGATTCTTTGGGTGAAGGATGACGATGGTGTTTTGTTTTATCTTTTCGAAACCAGTTTTGCGATACCTTCCCTGGCTCACACAGCCACGGCCCAGTAGGGCTCGGTTTGTGGATTCATTCGTAAGCCTGTTTTCTTTGTTTCGATTCATACGTAAGTTCTTAGTGATTGTTTGATATGACAATATTCGATCAGAGTTATGCTTAAAATAGTTCTTTATAAAGTGCATCAAGTCGGATTACTATTTTTTACATGGTAATGGATTTTGAATTATTGTTAAGGTCGTATCTTTACGAAGTAATTAGTATAGAGCTTAATGTTTTTTAATGTTTTATTTTTCTTATTTTGGTTTGTAAAAAAAGTCTACGGTTACACTCCAGTTTTTTTGCTTTTACGTTTTTATAAATGCTTTATAAACCGTTTTAATAATAAGCTTTATACACATACACCTATCTCTCATAAAGAAGTCATATTTTTAATTTTAAAATAGCTAAATTTATAGTTACAAAAGGTTAAACTTTTTTGATGTTGATTAAAAGTAATGTAATTTTTGATATTATGGAGAATAACTTTGCGTGACTAACATATTAAACGAAAACTAGTGTTTTGTAATTAAATCCATCAGACATGCTATAATTTTATACTGTCGCCGTACTTGTGAATAAAAAATTATGTTATGACGCTTTGTGATAATAAAAAAAAATTATGTCTTATAAGTACCTACTATCGGTAAAACGCTTTTCTTCATATTCTTAGTAAGTAAAATAGGTATAACACGTCGATAGTAATAATGTATCTATAGTTTCTAAAATAAAACAAAACCTGGTAAGAGTGTGTGACAGTGCCATCTGTTGAAAAATTGTAAAATAGCGATAGCTGATGGCTGTATTTTAACGTATTGTAGTGCAGGCAACACAGATGGCTCTGTCTACATCCTATGGTTACACCTTTCGTCCATATAGAGGACGCTTTTTCGGAGTTTCTCTTGTTTTCGTTTCAGCGTTTCATTTATTTGTAAAAATTATAATTATGCAATTGCGTTTCTTACTTTTACTTTTAAGTTTCTTCTTACTTACTCATTTGAGAATTGAAAAATTTTGAATGTATTTTTTTTTATTGTAAGAAACAAAACTTTTGTACGAAATTAATGCACCACGTGCATTTAGTAATGACGAAATCATTTCTTATGATATTTCAGAATATCTTTGAATTTATATTTTTATTAAAGAATTTAGTAAATTGTGTATATTTTCACTGCTAAAATTCTTCAAACCATTCCAACTAAATTTAGCTCGTGCTAGAAGATTGTCGTAAACAATCAAATCAAATCTGGATTAGACTTGGACCTGGAACTTTATATTTCGCATGTCACACCAAATGCATCAGCCCACGACTGTGAGCAGGTTCACGTAAGCCCTAGTGTGGACGTAAAATCTGCACTGCAACTACGTGAAACAGCGCAATGGCGTAGCGTCAGATTGATGCGAAAAAAGTTGGATATGAATTGAAAAAACAGATTGCATTACGCTCGCTCACAGTCGCCGACTGATGATACGTGTGGTGAAACACAACCTTAGGTTTATTAGCGCTTGTTGTTTTCTGTTTCCCTTCTGTTTGTTTAGCTCATCATTGGCAGCATGAAGATTTGATGAAAGAAGATCTCCGGGCTATCGAACGACCGGGTGCCACGCTGTGCTCTCTCGGGAATTAGGTCGAGTGAACACAGCTGGTGGTATCTCAGTTGTTCCCTAGTCTTCCACTAGAACGTAGAAGAAGAAAGAATACAAGGCTACACGAAGACGAAACTTGAAACAAATAAGTCATATGAATACCAACATAAGAAAAACGAAGAAAATAACTACAAGATACATTGTTTTAACGCATTTTGTCTACAGACTATTAAAACAAAAAGTAATGAAATCAAGAAAGAAGAAATCAATTTGTATTTGTTTATTTAGTTACAATGTACATATTTATTGACCGTGTACCTTCGACAATATTATTTCTGGTTTTTATGCATAACAAGTTTAGTACAATAGCAACAAAGAAACCTGTATTATATCCAGAAGTTCTGTTCAGTGTTGTGTTGTACGCGTATGGTTTATTAAATTTAGTTCGAATATGGTATATAATGTCCACTGCATAGTTTCATCAAAAAATGATTGCTGCACACATAGCACGTCCATGTTCGAACATTTCATTTTTGTATTATATTTTCTTCGTGTTGCTATTAATTTTTTCCCTATCACACATATCATTGCTATTCACCATTTGTGTGTTTTGTCAGTTTATCTCACTAGGTATTTTAATTGATAGCAAATTGTGAACTGAACGAGTCATTGACAATTTGACGTATCATGTTAATCGCAACACGATGTTTATGATATTAAAAAACATGTTTTAAGATATTCTTTTTTATACAACTATCATATTCAACTTAACAAGCCTTACCTATATCTTCCATTTTAACTTAAACTTTAAAGTAATAACGCTAGCAAAATATAAGTTCACATTGTGATGATTTGACTACGCCAGTTTTTAAACTGTCGAGAAGTGACAACTCGAATTGTGATTTGACTTTTCACTTCCTATTTATTTTTATTTGTCTTTCTATCTACCCGCGCGGTGACAAGGCGGATTGCAAGTAGTTTATAGTTTTTGTCTTTTAACTCGTTCCTACATATGTTGAGGTGCTACTGACCATCTCACTATGTATTAAACTCTTTAAATAACACATTAACTAATGTTATTCTGAATACATTGATTGTAAAACCTTAAAGCAAATGAAATTGTAATGTATTTAGGAATGTACAAGTGTTTCCATCTAATATTATACATTATTAAAAGAAACACAAATCGACTTATTGACAAAATGTATCATCTTATTTAAATATTAATTAAGTAAATAAGTTATCGCTTAATAATATTAAATCTTGTAGAGAAACGAATAATTCAAAGATATTTTGATTTAGTATATTTTGGTTGATTTGTTTTTTATTGTTTTGCTGGTATTCGCATCTAAATCGCATCGTAGTCTAATGAAGTGACCTTAAAATGAAGTGATTCACAAACAAACAAGACGATCCATTTTTCCAATGCACCATACATTTTTTTATGTGACGCAGTTATAACATTTACATGAATTTAATTATTTGTTGCGACTCAACAAAACCTTAATATAAAGTGAAATCAAGTAAAATAAGTGGCGCCAACAATCTTTAGTATTCACATATTGTCATAATATCTGCTATCTAAGAAAAAGTCGAGATATTACTAACAATAGACAATAATTATCAAATGAAATAAATAAATATGCGCTCACGCCCTTAAACCAGTGGGGTATGCAGAGATCAAGGATTTCCATTTGTCGCGATTCTGGCGCTCTCTCGCTTCTACATTCATACACATGTATACGCATCCACACTCATCGGGTGCTCCTTATATCCTTAATTCTCAATGATGACGGATATAAATTATTTCAGATAAGAAAGACAAAGAATGTGTCTTGCACATTTACAAATAAATTTAAAAATAAAAACCTTAACTTCAACACAAAATTTCATCCAAATCGTTGGCAGCTGTTTTGAGATGGCCTCGAATATATTTACAAGAATACCTACATTTATATAATATAAGATCATATTGTATGATATATGATGATATCATATCATACTCATGAAGAAAAGGAGTTGCAAGCCTGCTGTGGGTCTTTTTCAATATGGTACGTTGGAGACATGGCCTAGTACCGGAAGGTTGGTGTAAAGCCGTCATCGTCCCTTTATATAGAGGAAAAGGTTCACAGCATGATTATAAAAATTACCGAGGAATCAGCCTTCTCAGCATTGTGGGAAAACTGTATGCTAAAGTACTGATTGAAAGAGTCATGAAAGAAACAAAAGAAAGAATGTGGGATGTGCAAGCAGGTTTTAGGAAAGGAATGGGTTGCATGGATGACATATTTTCTTTACGTATGATCACAGAAAAGTTTTTGGCTCTAAACCGAAAAAATTTCTGAGCCTTCGTAGACTTAGAAAAGGCATAAGATAAAGTTAAAAGAGATGATCTGTATTCAACCTTGGTTGAGTTTGGATTGAACAGCGATCTAATACAAGCGTGAAAGTCTCTTTATAAAGATTCTACTGCTTTTATAAAGGGTTCAAGACCGGGCTGTGATGCTACACAGCCCCCGTGGCTGTTCAATCTCTTCATGGATGATTGTTTAAAGGCTTTGAAAGACGAAGAGTGTGGATTAAGATTGGGTAAGTTAGTTGTAAAATCTCTCTTATACGCCGAACACGACCTGGTCGGTCGTGTTTGCGTCATCGCCGGAGGACTTACAACTTATGCTGAATGTAGTGAATGATTCATTAGAAGGTAAAGGTATGAAGATGAATGTAGATAAGACGAAAGTAATGGTGTTTGAAAGAGAACAAAGTAAGACTATAATTGAAATAAATGTTAACGGTAAACAAGTGTAACAGGTGGAAGAGTTCGTGTATATGGGATATATATTCAGTAGAGACAGTAGGCATGTTTTGAACGACGTGTGAATGTGTGAAATAAAATGAATGGGGCTATAGGTACAATAGTGAGGAGTCAGAATCTATGAAGGGTATCTGGCAATACACAATGCTGTACTAGTTCCCACATTATGGAAGTGAGAGCTGGGTTTGGCAGGAAAAGCATGCTAGCAGAGTTGAATGCCGTTGAGATGCGATCCTTAAGAAGTATGTTAGGCGTGACTTTGAATGATAGGGTTAAAAATAGCGTTACAGGGGAAAAGTGTGGCTTAAAAGTGGACGTTGTGACCAGAAATGAGAAAGGCAGAGATTGTAGATTTCGATTTGATGCCTATCTATTTCTAAACATAATTATATCTAAGAGTCCAGGAGGTAATATTCCTAATACCTACCACATTCCGATTACTAAAACGTCAGCATTGGCAGCGGGATGAGCGTGCGCGGGTACTTTCCTTTTGAGCGCCATTGCCTAATGAAGTTGTTTATACTGCGCGCGGCGGGAGCGTGGCTCGGCTCAGCAGAAGCTAAAGCACGGCTCCGTATATTTTAGCGCGAGGGAAAGTCGCGATGATATCTGTATACGGGCAACGCGTCTCGGTTTTACTTTTTTAACCCGCCACCGTATTGGGTATGTAGGTGAACACCTCGCTGCGTGGTACTTGTCTCGATGAACGTTTAATTAATATCAACATATACGAGAAAAGTTACTTCCAGTCATCATTTTGGATGAGTTTGTTTATGTTGTGGATTTATACTATAGGTAAAGGTGGGTTATGTGTTATGAATATTTGAAAATATGATATGTTAGCAGGCAAACGAATATTGGGGCATCGTACTTTACATGTGCACGTTACTTATTACTGTATTTTACTGTTATTGTCATTTTTTTTCAACAACTTTCTTTTTAGGCTTTTTCAGAGGGTAGTGATATTTTTTTACAATACCGCCATGTAGAGGGCATCCGACTCGTACTAATTAACTTGACTTAAAATACGGGGTATCTTAAGGAAATTAAAAATTCTCTCTTATGAATTAAATCAAAAAAGAACAATAATAAAAAAAATCTGTAACTAACATACAAAATAATAGATATAGTTATATCACTTTTAGTTGTTACGCAATGTATATATGATGCTAGTAGCACTATTTTTATTTGCGCTATCTTATCTTCGACTTCGGACCTAGAGAGCTACACTTATTGCCATGATAAAAGAAATAAAAATAGATACACGTGTTTTTATTTTGTCTCAGTAGACATGCTATATTGTATTCTTGGTGTTACATTGTTCATGGTTACTCACTTTGAAAGTTATTTAGAAGCAGAGGAGCAAATTGCACCATAATTTCGTTCAAGTGCTTCGAAGAGCAACAGTCTGCGTTTCTGTTACTTTGTAATAGCAAAGATATAAGTTTGTACATCCAAACTCTACGTTTTTATCTGTATATGTACACAGAGAATTTATCAGATTTTATAAAATTACTAAGGTCATCTTTTTCCATTAACTTCGCTGCTGCGAATGCAAAATTTCGCTTTTCACTTGGTAATGCTGCTACAGTAGAAATTACACGAGAGGGTAACTTTTGAAGTGGTGTTCTATA